>JANTPZ010139389.1:0-14165 GCA_025593235.1 Vachellia pachyceras | reverse complement strand
CAAAATCAAAGTAAAACCTGAAATCCTTGCCTTCCTCATTCTGCATTGATGAAGTATAAATTGAAGAAAGACATATGCTCAAATCCATAACCAATGTTCGATTAAGGTATTGGGCTTCACCAAGAGCACACAAGAAACTCCAAAGATAATGATTCATACTCTTGCACCTATCTCCACCACCCACATAGATCAAGTACTTTTGATGACTAAACGAACTTTCAGACTCAACTACAGGAAGGTTATCATTGACAATCTCTCCAACCACAGGCATTGAGGTCATCTCCTCCCGCTTTGACCCAGGCTTCTTATTCTTCTTCCTCTTCCTTGCATTTACACCTGTATGGTATTCCCCAATGCTAACAATACTGAGTGTGCAATTCTCGGACCTAGATATTTCAAACCTCCTATAATCCTTATAAAATGCAGCAGCTTTCCCTTCCTTCGGCCTGAACCGCCACGCCATATCACAATTATGATCATCCAACCCTCGCACAGGTTTCCCAAATCGGTAAAAGTGAATATCCTTAAACTTTTCAATAGTGGTAGTCATCATCAAATGGAACACCTCAGGGTCCTTACAATCAATCGGAGCATTGACATCACACTCAGATGAGACAGCCTCTTTAATTTCAAAGTCAACTGAGTTATTAACATCTGTCAAATTAAGAGCAGCGCCGAACGCAGTTTCATTGGCAACCATAAAATCCTCTCCAGTTTTAACAACAGTATCATCAGATTTGAAAGTGGCATTGGATTTGGAAGTGAGGAAGTTGGTGAGCTTGGTCGAAGGATGAAACAATGGATCCTCAGGTTCATAAGTGGCAGCAATGATTGTAAAGACTAACACTGCAATAACAAACATGGAGAAGCATACATTCCCGATCATGGCCAAGGCATTTTGACCCAAATTTTCCGGCCGGAAATTTCCGGTTCTTAATACCGCAGAGCGACCCCACATTGCTCTCTTCTATCAGATTACTCCCAATATGGCTTCCCTGCGCACACAGGAGAAGAGCAGAAAATACCCAGTAAATTAAAATGACAAAATAGCAAGTAGAGCTTCAGAAATTCTTAAAAAAAACAAGGAAAAGAAGGAAAGGTGTTATTAATGGGACAAGATTTCGATCTCTCATTTCAAAGAAGTATGGAAAACGAAGAAGATAATAATAGATCTGCAACCACATCCTTCAATATCAACCAAGAAAACACAAAGATCACCCCAAAATCCCACTTATCCAAAATCGCAAGACTTGCTTTGCTCTGAATGCAAATTGAAGATAATTCACAAACCTCTTGACTTGCCAGAAATGCTGCCTTCACCGTCACTGCCAGCTTCCCTGTCTCCGTACCTCAATCTCAGTCTGAAGTGTCGGAAAGTCAGTGATTTATATACTAAACAAAAGTAGCAAGTGAAACGAAAAAGAATGGATCTATAGTCTGCAGTGACAAGACAATTACTATATTTTGTAAATGTTACAGTAAGCGGTGGGCGCAATGCGCACGCAGAGTGGAAAATTGATGACGACGAATGTGAAGTGGGAAGGGTGGTTGTTGAAGCGATGGCGTAATGTAGGGCGCCCTAGTTGCCATTGAATTCAATCCTTGGATTTCTCTGATTACTGATTAGTGAGTTTTCTGTCTGAAAGAAAAAAAAATCACTGAATATAATTTTTTCAAAGAATTTTTTTGTGCTAAATATTTATAATATTTTTATGAATAGATGCAGCTGTTCATGAACATTCAGTATAATTAACTTTTTAAAGATGTAATTTTTTCAATAACCAATTAATAAGGGTGTAAAATTATTAATACTTTTAATCCTCCCTAACTTAGTTGACCAACTGTGTATTTTACTATTTTTAAGGTTTGTGACTTCATTTTAGGATATTTAAGTAATCAAAACTACTTATTTTTACTTAATTTTCTTTATAAAAGTTACTTTAAATAATTTTATCTTTTTCACGATAATCAAAACTACTCTTTTTTGCTTAGTTTGTTCTTTCTTACTTACTCATTTTTACTTAACTTTTTTCTTTCTTTTATTCTAAAAAGGCTTAAACAAAAAGGAGTAGTTTTTATTATAATTAGAAAGAAAAAATTATTTACACCAACTTTTACAAAGAAAGTTAAGCAAAATGAGTACTTCTGACTAGTGAAATGATTTCAAAACGAAGCTTTATACCTTAAAATATATTGGCTGGTTATCAGTGTTAAGGGAAAGTTAACAACGTTACTAAATGTGCACCTTTATTAATTGATTATTACTTAATTTATACATTTATTCATTGATTATTACTAAATTTACACCCTTAAAATGTTAATTGTACTAATCGCTCATAGATAATTACTTCATTTCTAAATGTACACATTTACCTTATTTTTATTATAAAATTTCCTCATCCTCTTCTAAATACAAGATTTTGTTTATGGTACGACTAACACTATAAATGAATCTCATTTTAGAATCAGGTTAATAAAAATCTCCATTAAATTTTAAGAAATGAATATAATTGTCAGAAACTTTTCTGTAGGGTAGCTGCATGCAGTGATAAAACCAAGTGCATAGAATGATATACTTCATTCTTGTCGCATGGATTTTTTTTTTATTATTACATCTTTGTTAATCTCATAGTGTTTTATTACCAATTTTTCACTTTCGAAATTTATAATTAAAATTTTACAAGTTACAATTAATTTATGTTGTTGAACAGGTAAAGACATTTTCATTCATTCATTTATTTATTCTCAAACATCTTTATTCATTTTCTATCATTTCACGAACTTGCAGTGCTTCGATGTCATTCCCCTATTCCAGTGGTTCTTTTGCATCGTTCTCCCTAAATTTGTCTGGAATCTTCAAGAAAAAAGTGCCACATCATATTTTCAGGTGACAAATTTTGATATGATTTACACGTTTTTGATGGAAAAACCAAGTCAAGAATAAGAAAAAAAAGTATATTATTTATAAACCATAAACAATACAATTTAACTCATTTTGTGTAATAACTTATTTATTGCGCATGCACTCAAATCTTTATTAAAATTATGATAAACTACTGTGCCTAGCTTGAGCTCTCAATGATTACTTTTTTTGCAAAACTTCTTTTGATTTCAGCACAGCCAAATAATCAAAATCAATTGGGGGTTAATTCTAATTATCCTTAACATAGACATGTGGCATTCATCTACAAGTATTAAATTTCGATGATCCAAATATTTTTTTTAAAAAAAGGTTTTGATAAATTATATTCTTTTAAAAACTTTCAAAAATTATATAAAAAACAAAAATAATATAGTGTCTACAGCATTACAATGTAATCTAAAAGGCCTAAATTTACATAAGCAACATCTTGCTTATCTTTTTTTTTTTTTGGTCAAAATACGTCTTGCTCATCTTTAAAGGAAGGATTTGCTCACACAGAAACAGAGCAATTGATCCTAAACAAATTCATCCCCTTGAAACTAGCAATCAAAGGAGACTGAAGGGATAGAAGAATATAAAGTGATTTCAGAAACCTATCCCTATCCCCCAATATTTCCTCCTATATTGTGTGTGCCACAAGCAACAATATTTGCTTCAGTAAATAATTTTACTTGCCATCAAAATTCACTTTACAGGTAAAAAGACAAAAGGCATCATCAAAAACTTTCCCCACCAAACTATACCTTCCCAACCTATTATACTCAACAAAAAACAAAGAATGAACAACATTTTCTCGCCACTCAACACTGCTCCTAAAATCGAGTTTTCAAGGCCCTCAATAAAAGAGAGGGGAAAGGCTATTGGGGGGGGGGGGGGGGGGTCCATATGGTAACACAAAACAGCAGCAGCAGCAAGAAAGAGAAGGCCTGCATATGTTTTCTACCTTATCATCTAACTTTTCAATGGTTACAGGTGGATTGTACCTTTTCATGTCCTCAACCAAGCAATCAGAAGATTATGGGCAAATTTTCCAGCTTCTTACACTCATGAAACTCCAATTGCCATGTCTTCCTCACCAAACTCCGACTATATGTTGGAGTTCCCCAAAAAAATTTCTCCCACATAGGACTCAAAATATCTAGCAGTCAGGAAACATGTAATGTCCAAGTCCAGCTCAGTAGTTACTCGGCCAATTCATCTGTGAATGCTGGGGCTGCTGATAAACACCACCTCCGGGTCCCACCATGTCAACTGCCCCGGCCATTGTCTGTGACTGTTGCAGCAGAGGATGAACCGTTGCAGCTGATACTGCTTGTGCAGGGTGATAGATGCCAGCAAAGGTGCCATGGCCAGCCTGTGTTGGCGCAAAAGTCATTTGCTGACCTTGAGGTGGAAGGCTGTAGAATGAGCTAGTTGGCAAACTGGACATTTCTCTGCCAGGTGCACCCTGCCAAAGTGCTGAACCTTCGCTCTGCAATGAAAACGCATCACAGAAATTGATTTTATGGGACCACAAGAATATAGATACTAACTAAGTATCGCAGCACATTTTGATTTGCCTGTTTTTCTAGATCATTATGCTAAACTAAAGGGATCTCTCAGGCATAAAGAAAGGTCATTTATTTGTTGCTATTAAGTGGGGAAAACCCATCTAAAAGTAAGTCGTATTAACTGATGCTAATCAAATAGCCAAGATAAATGCCAAAGTCAAGAGGAGTAAACCTGCTGCCCACTGATGTATACATTACTTTCCTTGAACTGGGAGGGGCCTAGATCTTCATTAGAGTTCGAATTTCCTGTAGTTGCTGTGGAACTAGGATTATAACCGGCTGGAAAGGAGCCATAGGCTCCATAGGCACTTGGCACTACAATATGAGCAGGGTTTGTAGCATTAGCTCCGGGTTTGTACTGTTGAGGAAGCGGATATTTCATTCCTGCTGCAGCAGCTGCTGGGGGAGGCGGATATACTGGGCTAGCCTGAGGCTGTGGGGGAAATGCACCATTACCCAAAAACTGGTGCATTGGAGGTGGTGAAACATAAAATGGGGGATAATAGTGACCATAAGGAATATAATTTGGTGGATAATGGGGTATATGAACCCCACTTGGTTGCCGAAAGATGGGGACAGGCTGCTGAGTCACCGCTATGGAGCTTTGCATAAGCCCAGCAGCTTGAGTAACAAGTGGCGCTGGTCCTGCTGTAGAAAGGACACCACCCTACAACCATAAAATAGCATAACTTTTCAGAGAATTAGTCTGATAAACAAAATTGCATAAAACATGGCATAGCCATCACAGAAAGAAGCACCACATGAAACCATGTATGTATCAGGAAAACATAACCAACATTGAAAGTGAGTGCTTGCATCTAGACTCTAGAGAATTCATTCATAAACTGAAAGAAAGCTAGATGACCACGATTAGCCCAGTTATATAACCAGATATTTCATCAGTGTGTCATCAAGACTAAAGCACCAGACTACCAGAGCACCCACAACAAGTGAAAACCTTCTAATTGACAACCATGGACCAGGTCTCGCCATTTGGTGCTCCATTTCTCATATAGAGGGATGCATCCATTGATTCAAAGCATTGCTTGCTAGGTTTAAGTGATGAAAGAGTTATCGTATTCCAGCAATTTGATGGACTTGTGTATGTGTTCAAATGTAAAATAAAAGAAAAGTAGGAAGAACTTATGCGCAGAAGAAAAACACACATCAGCCATAAGCACTTCCTGTAATCATAATATGAGGTCTCCTGGACACCTAGATAAGTGATGATTACTCCTAAGTTATGATAAATTCCAAACTACGAAATCCCCACTAAAATACTAAGACTTATCCTGCACAATTGATTAGCATCATCCTTGAATAACAGATAAGTTCCTAAGCAGTATGGTCTGCTTGATTGCAGTCATTTCTGATTAAAACTAATAATGGAATAATATTGAACTCCCATTGACTAGATAAATTATTGAGATCAAACCTATAAAAACTATGTCAATTCTCGTTGCTCAGACTCAGTGTTAATAACATACTCAATGCTGGAAATATTACACACATAAAATGGACTCTGGAATCAAGCATTTCTGATATTCTATTTCATATCATTTCAGGTTAAAACACAATTGATGCAAAAGCACACTTAAATTCTTCACTAAGAATAATTAAGTAAATAAATTGAATAGCTACATCAAACAATTTGGCAGTTAAAGCTAAAAACTTAAAAAAGGGGAAAATATCAACCAATAGAATAATCAATGCCTCTTTCAAGATACAACCACAAAACAGAAGAACAGGGCGTATTTTCCAGCAAGGAAATTTCTCAAATGATATTTGAGTGAAAAGAATAAGCTGCAAAATATTTCACTCATACAAGACGATCGAATCAAATTTCAAATATACGTAAAGGACACATAATAATATTAAGGTTGAAATGACGCTGGAGATAGAATTTGCATCTTTTAAAAATATCATTTCATACGGTTTGTTCAGAAACAAAATTCAAATAGAAAGAATGCCGTATAAGAGTACATAACTCTATCTGCAAATAAACAGATATGTCTATCAAATTCAAACCTCTTGAGATTGAGAGTTTGGCGCAGGAAGAACCGAAACATTGCCACCATGCTTGGCAGAGACCCCAGAAGATTGAAAAGGAGAAAGCCGGCCATCACCATCAGCCCCTAGGCGGTAAAATGGGGTATAATAACTAGTTGGGTCAAATGATTGATGGACCTAGAGCAACACAACAAATAAGTACAATTCCTTTAACCAATCAAGAAGATGCAAAGTGTATGATATAAATAATGTAGAAAATCTAATAAACAGATATAAGGGCTCACAACAAGGCTTGGAAGCTGAGAAATATCAAGTGCTTGAGACTCAGAATTATCAATTGGTGGAAGTTGAGTTCCCAACATCGGGGGCACAAAACCAAAACTGTAGTTAGAAGTCTGCATTGCTGAGTGTTGGTGTCCTCCATATGGCAAAGGAGCATCCCGTTTGGATTCATTGTACTCTTGGATAGCACTGGATGACACTTCTACCTCACTAGACGGCAAGCTCTCGAATGCATTAGTAGGTGATTGTGGATGGTCAGTATAATCTCCCACCTCAGAAGTAACTGCAGCTTTTTGACTGCAGAGGTAAAGTGAGTGCCTTTTAGAAGCTCAAAATCGGACATTTTAGATTTCAAATGAAAAAAATTTCAATTGCAATGGTTCACAGAATATAGCATGTATATGCAGTTGGGAATTCATAGAGGAAACACAAGTTATTTGTTCCAGTGGCAACCAGTAAGAGGAAAATACAAAATTTCAAAAAGCTTGCAGATTTTACCTACAGACAGTCCATGGCATACAGCTTAGCAGTTTAAAAACATCTTTACCTTCACCCTTAAAATCCTTTCATGAACTTACTATTAAAGTTATGCCACGCATTCTTTACAATCTGATTTCAAGTCACCATTTAATTAAAAAAACAAGTAAAAGGGCAAAAAAAACTGTCAAAGTTATCACAAAAAAAACCTGTGAAAATTAGATTCCAAGATTTAGACAAACTACAAATTAAATGAAAGCAATTAGCATTAAAACCTCAAGGAATGCTCATCTGTGGTTTCTTCAATAGCCTGTGATGTTTCTGAAAGAGCTGTAGAACTCTTGTCACTGTCTGGGGTGCTGGCATGGCTTGTATGAACTCCAAAGGTCATTCCCAAACTCCCAAAAATAAATTTTGACTTCTCAGAATCAGGGACAAAGATGTGATTGGGAAGTATAACATGAGATTGTGGAAGACATAAATTCTCCAGCTTCCTCTGCAGTTTAGAAGAAGCGTCTTCAGAGTCCAGAACACAAGGCGCTGGCTGCAACTTCCCAGTTTCCTCAGCCAAGAGAGGGGTAGCCTCAGATGAACCAGCTGGTCCGGAACCCTGATTAATTGTATTTGTTGGCTTTCGTTTCCACTCCTTATTAGAACCAGCTGTAGAAGACAATTACAAATCTTCCAAACCTCAGTCAATCATCACAAATGGTTACAGCACTCAGCAAGGCAATATACATGTGCATCAATAAAAGCATGCTCCCACAAACATTTAAATTCCAACGTACCCATTAATCCAGTTACAGATATCAGGATGCAGTCATTAACCAGATAATGATAATCATTACAATCATGTTATAAAGGGAAAAATAAAGATTAAGCATCAGAAAAGCATTGGAGAGTTGAAATATGACTGTGGGCATGCTTTAATACAAAATAAGTATATGCAAGCATCATCTTCCAAACAGACCAAACTTCAGCATCGTAGCATATGACGTCAATGAGTGCAAAAGCAAAAAAATTAATCAGTTTACATGAATGACAAGCACAAGGAAATAATGGAATATATATAAGAAGAAATGAAGAGCTGAGAACACGCAGCAGATAAAAGCACGCTGGATCGCAGAGATGTACCTTTCTGAGAACCAAGTAATTGTTGTGAGCGGTTGCTGTAATTAGATGATGGACGACTATTTGAAGTATTTGCGTGTATTGCCGTAGTTGAAGAAGCGACTGACTCAGAAAAGTGATTCTTTGCCACTCCTGTGGATTTGCCAAGAATTTTTCCTTGCATGGAAGAGCTAACAGTCTCAGAAGCTGGCATACAGTTATTGGGCAGGACAATTCCTGAGTTAATTTCATTAGAAATCTTTGAACCCAATAATTATGAAGCAGAAAGATGTAAAATGTACTTACCAGCAGTTGCCTTGTTATCAGACAAGTTAGCAGCATAAAAGTCACCGGGAGGATGTTGGTTTCTCGCTTCATGTCTAATGGCACCAACAGCAGCAGAAGACTGCAAATCATTGGGAGGCACCAGCACTTGATCTGAGGGGCCAAAAAACCCAAAGATGATGCAGAAGTAAAGAGTGAGCAGAGCTGTTACTGGAGGAATGCATTGATCTACTTCCAAGAGCAATTGCAGTACCTCTGTTTGATGTGTCAGAAGGTAAATTACTACCCAAACTATTTTTGCCACCAGAAGATGCACCAGTTCCTTCACTTCCACCGGATGTGGAGGAAGGATTCACACTGCTAGTTCCAGAAGCTACACTTAAAGGACCGTTGCCAATAACAGGAGCAGAGCTGCAGAGATAATTCATAGTCAAGTTTTAAGCATGTTGTCTTTAGACATCCATCCAAAGTGCAGAAAGATTATTTATCACCGAAAAAAAAAAGAAAGATTATTGGGAATCTCAGGAAACAGATACCAGTTATGAAAACAAGAAAAAATTATTTAATCTACTCACTTAGCTTCAGAACTTTTTTCTTTGCTCTTTGTCTCTTGACAAGCTGGCAATGATGGTGCACTCTTCTCAGTGACTTGATTGGCTCCATTATCTTTTCCTGCATCAGAATTCTTGCTTCCAACAGCATCTGAGAGAAGGTCCATGGAAGACAGTTTGTTTAGTTATTCTGATTGGCCATCATAGTATTTAAATTTTAGCAATAAAAAGGAAAGCAGCAGCATCAGCCACTACAATAACATAAGCTAAGTTATAGATGAAGGGCCGGGAAACAACATCCAACACACAGGATCAATGGTATGAAATAAAAATGTCATAAAACAACCAAATGTAACATCTTGCACAGACTCATCAACCAATTTCTCATTTCATCACTAAACATGCAAAACCAAAGTAATCAAAGGAAGGTACTATTTGAGATTGCACAAAATCAGATTTATTCAAATCATTTCAAGGATATAGGAACTGAAAGGGTGTAGGCAATAAGATGCAAAAAGTAAGTATAACAGGCTAATAACAAAGAAACTTGAACAAGTCATAGTTAAGAAGGATAGTTCACCATGCGACGCATGATGAGATGAAAAACTTGCTCGACCACCCCCACCCCTAACCCGACCATGGGTGCCAGGTTTCCAACGTGACTCCCCAGACTCTCTATTATTAGGATTCTGCAAAATTAGAAACAAAAGGATAAAGAAATAAGAAGCAAATTAGTCAACAAGAAAAAAAATTTAAAACTACTTTTAAAAAAGGAAAAACGGCATGCAATTTTCAAAATTCCAAAGAACCCCATCTATCTATCTCAGTACAAAAGAAAACGAAGTAATTTGTGAACAATTAGCAGATTTAGGAAATGCTCCTTTATCAACAAGCTGATTTTTTGGAAAAGAATAAAAGGCAAACACATGTTACCAAAAATCAATTCTTTAGCACAGCTAATCATGTTCTGCATTCAAAAACATTTTCATGTCATATGAAAATACAGTTTTCTTAACAAATAAGAGGACCAGAAATACCCTGCTAATTTGATGCATGGGCCACGACTGTACATCACGTAACAAACAGGAAACAGATGTAAAACGCCACAGTCTAACGGATAGCAGTCTAAAATCTATAGTTCTATTTTAGACAAAAGAGAGACTTTTAGCATACCAACGGATGGTCACATGACCAATATGATCACTCCAGTTTCATCAGCAATAAGAACAAAAGAAACAAAAGATAATCAACCAATAGAACCAATTGATAGTTCATTTGAGTCCCCAACTGCCTTAAAATATCTTACCTCCTTTCTTCTGTCCTTTTTTCTTTTGACCTCATGAAAAGTGTCTGTAAAACAGATATCATCGTCACTTTCTTTTCTGAGAGATATGAAAAGAACAGTAAATATACAACAACAAAAAAAAGGTACAAATTGAATAGCATTGACATGAGGACTGGAAAGAACAAATATGATTCATGAATGAGAAGGACATTCAGCAGTTGAGCCTTGAAAACTTAAGCCATTAATCCAAAAGGCAACGGAGTGTTTCAGCTTTGAAATGGTATTAATATTATAAGAGTCACACGAGAATGATGAATGGATCTCTCCTTGATAAACAAAAAGATGGCAACTTCCCTTTGCACACTTCAATTGGGAACTTAAATGTATAACCCATAAGAAGGCAGGCATCTATTTCAATGATACATGGATGGATCTTTACATGCAAAACAAATACAACTTAAATTCCACTAAGTCAAAACGGGATAGAAGCTTTTCCAGCAGCACTAGTGTATTCGTAGAAACAACACCACAAAGATGAAGTTAGCATGCATATACAACCAATCTGATCACGTAAAATCAACCAATTCAAAATCTAAAAGTCCATCATTTTCCAAATCAGATACTCATTCACATGCTACTCGTTCTAATATGAAATAGAGGAAAACTAACGAGAACTTCATCATATTGTCAAAGGGAACTACCATAAGGAAAGGAACTTTAAGCTTCATTTACAGCCCAACCAGGGATTCCAATAGAATCAAATGCATTCGAGATCGTCTGACAATTTTATGGATCTATTAATGAAGTAGTGCGGCTCTGACAAACCAGCAAAGTTCCCAAACACAATGAACCATACATGTGACACTGGGGCTGAACCACTTACGGAGATATGACCAAATTTGAATGAAATGTCAGAACACAAAATAAAAAATATGAGTGAAAAAAAAAATTCCCTCCCCCCCCCCCAAAAAAAAAAGAGAGAGCTATCAGACTGCTCACTATATTTGGGGCCCTTGCTGTATTTTTATTCCTAAAAAGACTGGATGTGCTCGTTTGGTGTATTAAAATTTAAAAATGATCAATTTCCTAGTGAAACAACATCAATGTCAAGCTACAATTTCCTCTCTTGCGATGATAGGCATGAGTAATGAGAAATGGAACTATCCAACATTCAAAGCTAAGAGGTCTGCACAACACTGCAGTCATTTCAAACAACCTCTACGATTGGTGAAAATGAAGGATACCATAATTCCATTACCAGAGTACCGTATCGAATAAATAACCCCCTAATTAAAATTTAGAATGCTTTTGTCTCTAAATATACTATTATGATTAGCCTCACTAGGACCTAATTTTAGTGACATCTGCCAGAACCAAATAGAAAAATAAACCACTATCAAGTACCCGATCCAGTGTTTTGCCCAAATGAAGAACACATGAAACTTCATAAAAATCAAAATTTCACATGGACTGAAGCGAAGATTCGTCCCACAGTGCAATATTAAAGAAAAAAGCATCCCAAATTATTACCATAATAAAGGTAGGTACTGATGGCCGAAGTCCATAACTCAGAATATTAAACGAAGCAACAAACGCATTTGAGAATGAAAGCGGACAGCTTCTTCAGGCAAGACTACACGAGCTCTCTCAAAAATTCAAAGGTGCCAGTGCACCACGAATTCTAGTCTGTCCTAACCAAAAGCTTCTTAACAGTATAAGGTCATCATAGCAAACTCAAGCCTACAGCGTCACACTCCACACTGCAGGAAGTCAATTTAAAACGAAAACCCAACAAATTTCCCCCAGAGCAAACAAACCCAAGTGATATAATGCACAGTTTCGACGAAGGATCAAAAGAAAACAATAATTAAGATCAAGATCGAATCCACTCCAGAAAGCGGGGGAACTGAAGAACAACAAAAGTAAATGAAATAAATCATACCCTGAAGGAGGAGCTTCTGAGCGGTATCGTTGGGATCCATAGAACATTCCATGAGCATTGCATAAATCTCATCTTCACTATGATTAGCTGCGATCTCCTTGATGTTCTGGACCATATTCCACACACTGCTCGGAATCGAAGACCTAGCCCCACTATCGCTCATCTTCACAATACAACCCAAAAGGCCACAGACTTGCAAAACAAAAAAAAAAACTAATGGGCAAAAGGGAAAGGAGCGACAGGGAGAGGAATAGATGCAGAGGGGTCAGTAATTGGAAATGGAAGGCACTAAGGCCTTGTTTGGTCGGGGGGAGGGGATGGAAGGGGAAGAAAAATGATCCCTTCCCCCCATTTGGTATGAAAAATTGGAGGGGAGGGGAGCTAAATTTTAGCTCCCCAATCCCTCCCCTCCCCCCTCCAAAATGGGGTTTTTTGGAGGGATGTAAAATATTATGCTTAATATGCCCTCAATACTCCTTGTCTAATTTCTCACACCTCATTTTTCCAGTCTTCATATCTACTTCACTGTGCGTAAATAGAAGAAGCGATGTAGTTAGAGAGCAAGTTTTTCTAGTTTTCATTTTTTTCAATATTTCCTAAAAATAAGTTTTACTTTATTTGGAATACTTGGAAGTAGCGATATAGGTAGAGAATGAAGGAAATAAATTATTTGAATCCTTTTTTTAATTATTTAAATAAATTAAATGAATGAAATACCTTAATAATTGTTTTAATTAATCAAATAGAAGGAGTGATTAATTTTTATGAGTAAAAACTAATTTAAATAAATTGTATAAGTAAATAAATATAAATCAACATATAAGGGTAAAATGGTAAATTAGTCATTAACTTCCCTCCCTTCCCCTCCTGAACTAAACAAAAGATTATTACATTCCTTCCCCTTTAACTAAACCAAACAAGGTAATCTTATACCCTTCCATCCCCTTTCGTTCCCTCCTATCCATCCCCTTCCTTTCCCCTCCATCAAACCAAACATAGCCTAAGAATTCTCAGTGAAAAATCATACCAAAATTCAATTGTTGACTAATATTTTTTTATAAATTTATCTAAATCATGTTCATGACAAAAGAAAGTTAAAATGGAGTTAGGAATATCCATCACATGTTTCTTAAATCTTTTTTATGGTCATTTATCAGGTAAATTAAAAGAGATGAAAGAGGATCACATGTGGATGAGTTTTTTCTGTAGATTATTTTATTGAGTTAAATGTGGTTGCTCTAAGTTTAATAAGAGCTGAACTGTATCAATCTGTATAATCTGTAAAAGCACAAAAGCTCGTCCCCATTCACTAGTCATTTTCTGCAATTTTGTCCAATTAAGAACAATAAAAAAAAACAGAAGAGTTTTTGTCCAATTAAGAACCACCTCTATCAAATATCAACTACTAAAAATAGATGAAAATTCTTTGTTTAAAAATTTTATTGAATAAAATGAGTATACAAAAAGTATAAGCCCTTTACATAATTTTATATTAAAAAACCGAAATTCAAGTCATTTCTGCAAAAAAGTTTTTACTGATTTTCCTATCCGCTGCCTTTTAGCGAAGGAAATTATCAAACGCCCTGCTTCAAGTTATGGAGTCCAACTCACTTTCGAGTACAAATTCATCTTTTCTTTATATAATGTTGGCAGTTATGATTAGCAACGACTCAGTTGAATAGTGAGAGTTGGCAGAACTGTACCATGAAATTCTCTCTTTTGATTATTATCTTTTGATTTGTTCGTCTTT
>JANTPZ010139386.1:0-12398 GCA_025593235.1 Vachellia pachyceras | reverse complement strand
CTTTTTCTTTTTTTCTTTTTGCATTTATAATTTGGTGTAAATGTTAATAGCCCCCCAACACGTTAAGTGCTTGTTTGAAAACCCATTCTAAGACCTAAGTTTGGTTTTAAAACCGAGGTTTTGTCCAAATAAAATTTTTTTCCCAAAAGCTATTTTGGTTATGAAATCTCGATTTGAAATCTAAGTTTTCTCTTTCATACTTTTTTATCTTTCCTACTTTTTTTTTTCTTTCTTTTTCCTCTTTCCTACTTTTTCTTCTTTCTCTTTCCTCTTTCCTACTTTTTCTTTCTTTCTCTTTCATCTTTTCTAGTTTTTCTTTATTCTCTTTCTTCTTTTTTACTTTTCATTCTTTTTCTTTCCTCTTTCCTATCTATTTTTTTGTCTCGGAATCCGTAAAAGCTAATAACTTCCTAAACATAAGGGTTTGTTTAGATGTGATTTTGAAAAAAACTTTTATAGATTCCGAGGTAAAACCTAGATTTTGAAAAATAAATTTTGAAAAATAATTTTTATAAATTTTAAGGTAAAACCTAGATTTTGAAAAGGTGATTTGTGTATAGAAATTTATTGTGAAAATAGTTTTTACTTATAATAAATAATATATTCTTATGATTTTGTTATGGTTATGGCTTGGGCTGCTCAGACTGTGAATGCTTTTCCTCTCCTTCCCTCATTCCCATTGAACTTGCCGCAGCGAATCGAACCCAACCCTTCCACCTCAATCCTCAAAACCCTTCTTCCTCATATTTTACCCAGAAAATTTGAACAAACAAGTTTTCTTCTTCAAATTTTCCTCACTCTCAAACATCCTCCATGCACCAATTCCAATCCCAATGACACTCGCTCTCACCACTACCTCTCACTTCGCCTTCAGCCCTAGGCTCACCCTTCATCCATGGACCCTCGCCGAGCTCCTCGCGCGGTGATTGACCCCAAAGTCCGCCAAGTCGGGTTCTTTACTCCTGGAGCTCCACCTGAACGCTCTCACTCGACTCCCCTCCCACCCTACTTTCCCCAAATCTTCCTCTCCTCTGGTTTCTGACATTTCTCCCTCCGGCAATTCCATCTCGCCCGGTGATGATCCGTCCGCCTCGTCATTTGTCCGACAATTTGCTTCTGTCAATCGTTCGGTGGCATTCCGGGAGGCTTCCCCTCTCCGGGGTGACCCCATTACTACCAGTAGCTACAACTCTTCGTCCGACTTTTTCCCCGCTCCCATGTCTCCAACCCCTTCCTCTTACTCGAACAAGTTGGTCGGTGAAGGAGATTTGTTCGATGGGATTAGTCTGTTCAAAGTGGTGAAAGGCGAGGAAAACAGTCCAACGGGTAAATTTTCAGATGAAGCAGACATAGGACGGAGAGAGAGGGCACAATGAATGAGAGGAAAACAATTAAATTTATGGGAAAGAGAGAATATAATAATAATTAGGGGGGAGGAGGGTGATGTAACAGAATAGCTTTTTTAAAATTTTAGGTTTTAAACTGAGGTTTGTAACTAAAATAGCTTTTGTGAATTTTTTTGTTTGAACAAAACCTCAGTTTTGGAGTAAAATTTAGGTTTTGAAACCAAATCTAGGTTTCAGGAAGGGTTTCCAAACAAGCCCTAAATCACTTTTCAAAACCTAAGTTTTGTCTCGAAATCTGTAAATGCTATTTTCCAAAATCTATTCTCCAAAACCTAGATTTTACCTCGGAATCTGTAAAAGCTATTTTCAAAATTATATCTAAATAAGCTCTAAATCTTGGACACCCAAATTCTGACGAGTTTCTACCCATAAGTACCAGTATTTATGAAATAGTAAGTTTTTAAGTAATTATGGCACTGCAATGCAAGTGGTGAACTGCAAAAAGTATGAGATATCCTATGTTACTAAGAAACCTTGATGGTGCTGATACAGGACAATCATGGCTCTCTGGAAGGCCAGATCCTTGAGTCCTGAACAGAAAGTCCAGATGGTTGAAGAAGATTCTGAGAACAAAAGCCTTGCTAGTGAAGAGAGCGGGTCATTCCTTGGGCTTGATGATGTTAGCATGTCTGAAGTTTATACTTGCACCCTTCCAGTTCCTGTAATATCTCCCTTCTTCCCTCTCTCTCTCCGTCTCTCTCTCTTGCTCGCACACACACACCTGAACATATATCCAGTAATCTGTTTGTATAATGTACATTCGCACAACTCTTTGAAATATCTATTAGTGTTGATTTTCTTTTTCAGATGTGTCCCATTACAATAATCCTTTTCATTTGATTAATTAAGGCCACATTCTGCATGGAGCTATTCAATGGAGGAGAGTTAGACCGTAAGGTCATGGAGAACTGTGGTTGTCTTAATTATTCATACACTCCATGGGTATCAGAGAACAGAGATGTCTATGAGAGGGCCATATATTACAGATTTGATAAGCATGTTTCACAGTATGGTGGTGCAGTGACAAGTACACAGCAAAGATCTCCCCTTTTGGATGGAAAAGGCTGGCTTCTGGAAGAGGTTATGAACCTCCATGGAATTCCTCTTGGTGACCATTTTAATGTGAGCAAATCCACATGCACCTTGTTTCCATGCTTTTGGTTTCTTGTTACTATAAATTTCATATCACTACCTCCGGTTCTTAGTATGTAAGCTAGATGACTAGTTTGAGAATATTAATGGAACTAATTTAGTTATTGCTAACCAATATGTGCTGATTTTCTTGAAATACCTTTTTAAATTATATGTATTAGAACTACCTCACAGTGGAAACCCTTTTAATATGTACTATCAATAGAGATATTTTGAATAATAAAATTATAAATTTGAGGGATAAAGTAGACTGAGTGCTAAGGTCTTCTATTTAGAACCAAAAAAACCCCTTGTCTAGCTATACAATTTAGGACTAGAGGTAGTACCTTTGTCTATATACGTTTGTTGTCTAGCCAGTTGATTTTTCTTATCTTTCACCATTGATGATGTGTTGAACCATATTACAGCTACACCTACGTTATCAAATAGAGGATTTACCCCCAAAAGCAAAGGGATGTAAAGTTCAGGTGTTCTTTGGAATTGAATGGTTAAAAATCGCTAAGCATCCAAAAAGGATCACAAAGAACATCATAACAAAACTGCAAGAACGTTTGAAGGTGATGTTCAGTCTAGCTGAGAAGGAGTTCTTGGCAAAATAGTAAATGAACCCTGAACAAAATAGGTGAGAGCTTAAGCTAATATTCTTGTATTGTCACTACATACTTGTTGTCAAGCACAAGATTTTTCTCCTTTCATCAACTTGGACTTGATGTATGATGCTGCAGCAGACAGATTTATCCGTCTGTTTGATTGCGCCCCATTGGGTTGGATCGGTTGTGTGGCGATTCTATCTTTGCTGGACTCATCTTCTGGAAGTGTTATGCAGGGGAATTTTTCTGATCTCTGCCGTCCAATTATTCTGTTCTTCAACCCCCAGAATTCTGACTCGAGACATTTACCTATACCTCTCTTGAAACTAACCCGTTATTCATCGATTTTTGTTCTTCGGGTGGTTGCAGGAGCAGCATCAATCTCGTGTTTGTTGTAGTATTTTGTACATTAGGCGTCACTGTTCTGTTCAGATAAAAGCTGACAACTGGCTGGCCAGAGTTGTAAATGATTCATTCATTTAGGCCTTTGAACGCTATTAAAATAGATTCTTTCATTTCTTTTAGGAGCTCCTCAATCACACACATGCAATGTCTTCTCAGGGTTAAAAGTGTTTTTCAAGTTTCTTTATATGTAACCATCTATGTAAAGACTAGAATTTATAAGATGCAGCATTATTCATAGATTATGAATCTCTTTTCCTCTACCTGATTTGTTGGAGTCGTGTTATTTTAATTCTGCTTCTTTAATATTTTTCTCATGTTTTAACATTTTTGCTGTCTCAAAGGGGCTAGGTTAATTTAAGAAAAAAGAGAAGACAAGTATAATTTGGGTTGTATGTGTGTGTTTATTATTATATTTCTCTACAATTGCGTATTTATAAAATATCTTTTACATTTTTATTTTGAAGTTTGCAAAAATTGAAACTGGGTTAAAAATTATAACATCAGATTAATTTAAATTATTTTAACCCAAGTTGATTCAGTAACCTTTAAGCCACTTCTGGTTCATTGACTGGTTTTTTTTTATTTTTCAGGGAAAGTCTTATTTTACATTTTTGTTTTGGGGAAAATTTGCTTTTTTATTTTTACAAAAAAAACCGTAAAGAGGAATCCAACGAATATTCGGAAATCGGTACCTGAGGTGTGACGTGTCCAAAGGCAAGTCCCGTTTAAAAGAGTGAGCCGGCACATGTCCAGATGTGGCGTGGCAACATGAGGACGATTCGATCAGGCAAGTGAAATATCTATCTAACGGTGAGAAAAAATTAAGCGCCGGAAGCCATTCCATATCAGAGCCAGATTTCGATCCTGGGACCTGTGGGTTATGGGCCCACCACGCTTCCGCTGCGCCACTCTGATTTGTTGAACAACGAGTGCATAAAATTATATTACTAATTAATAGGACTCATGATGGGCTTAAGCCCAATACTTAAAACCATACTGGGCTTTCCATTAAATCTGCCCCAACCCAACCCTCTATCAATAAAAACCGACATGTATTTCTGCCCAAAAATCTAAAGATCTTCAAGTAGAGCCATTTTTGGGTGCAAATAAATAAATGAGCTGTCTCGGTTTCAAGTTCTGCTTTACAAATCTGAAACATAATTAAAAATTTCTAGGCAGAATTTTTTTTATTAATTTAATTAATTACCTGGTTGTTATTAGTGACAAAGAAGTCAGATTTGGAGAATGCTCTTCTTAATCCAGTTTGGAATTTGGGAGAATCTACACACAATTGCAATTATATTAGTTGAATGGTTATATATTGTATGTCTTATAACCAGCCAAAAAAAAAAAGAGTTGTAAGATCAATACAGCTTTCTTATATCACATCTGAATTTCCAAAATATTATTACCTTATTCTAAAACTGCGTTAGATGGTTAATGCTTAATTAATTAAATCATATCATGTACTAAAAATCAGAGCACAAGATCATCATATAATTTTTCAGGAAATGAATAGAGTTTTAACAGAAGAGATGAAGTAGCATGAGTTTATTTTATGAGACCCATAACTTTAATTTACTCATATGGAAGATCCTCAAGAAATCTCAATTTATTTAATAAATTTTATGTTAAGATGAAGAACAATAAATTTAAAAATCCAGATAATACAAAAAGAAAAGAGTTTGTGAACTTTTAGTGCATAAATGTAGATATTATGATAAAAAAGTATAGATGAGAAAGATCTTTTGTTATTTTCTTGTAAAACTATCGGAAACTTCCCGTTTGTTTTGATTCAGATTACACTCATATCTATTAAAAGATCTTTATAATCTTTCTTCCCTGTATTTCTTTCATCTCAATATCTATTGGCAGCCTTTGAATTTTCCCCTCAAGTTCTCTTACGTGAGCTAGCCTGGCAACCTTATTATAAAACTGTGTTAGATGGTTAATGTTTAATTAATTAAATCATACCATGTACTAATAAATAAATAAATAAATATACAAAGCCAAACTTACAGATATATTTGGATGCCAATAATCATTATGCAGTTTCTTGTATACTAGTCATTAATTAAGCAAATGAAAAGAAGGGAAATTGTTGCATTTCAGTGTTTTTATTTATTTTTACATGAAACACTTAATTTTTACTATAAAAAACATGTGGTGACACTGTTTTTTTAATAGTAAAACTATTTTCCCTTTTCTTTACAAAATTACCTCCAGAACTCTTCTCCTAAATTCATTTTCTGCCTGCAACCTTTGAATTTTCCCCTCAAGTTCTCTTATATGAGCCTGCACTGTCAATTAGGAATATCACTAAATATTAATTAGTCACACCATCAAAATAAATCTCATCAAACCCCCCCAAAAAAGATTAATTAATTAATTGATTAATTGATTACCTCCTTCTTTTCTATTGATCTTCTTGCAGAGATCATGTTCTTAAGCTTTATCTCTTGCTTCCAAAGAGCATGCTTCATAGTACCTCTCTTGAACTTTCTTCTTCTCACCCATCCTTCTCCACTTTTCTTATTATCATTATTGTTAATAAGATCAAGCCCTGTAATATCAAAATAATTCGATGAGCAATCAAATTTATTATTCTCTTGTGCTGCTGTTTCACTGTTCAAGATTTCGTTGAGAAAGCCGTACTCAATATCAAAATCATAATATATACTCCAAACTATCTATGAACTGTTGATCGTTCATGCTTTGGTTCTCCATTATTGTGAAACCTTCCTACTATATATATATATATATATATATATTAATTCTTATCCTTTTTTATCAGAGAAAACTTGTTCATATAGAGCACATAGACGGGATTATTATTGGAATATCACTACCAGAAAAATACCATTTTCCGTTGCTAAATGACTATTTTCTGTTGCTAAAAAGAGGGTCGCTAATATTTTCCGCCACTAAATGGAAATTTTTTGATATAAAATAGTCATTTAACAATGGATTTTTCCGTCGTTAAATGACATTTTTTTTGTAGCGTATAATCTGTTTTTTGTTTGTTTGTTGGGAACACTTTGTGGTGCTGGTGTTAATGCATTTCAATTTTTTGGTACAAACATTACAAACACATTTTATTCCTTTAAAAAAGGAAAATTGAACACAAAGCATGAGTCTCTTTTTGAGGTTTTATTTCCTTTAATTTTTGTTGTCCAATATAATTATAAAGATTGAATTATACACAAGCCACGTAAACTTTATGTTACATGTAAATAACCTTCATAATTCTTAAACCTCTGCAATAAATATCCCTGAACTTCTATATCTATACAGATAACTCAAGTATTATTAATTTTGTTAATTATTTACAGATGGCTTAAATTTTAATTAAGGAGTTTATCCCATATAGCTCAAAATTTGATGGGCAAAAGATTGAATTTTTCCCCCTATCAAACACACACTGTAAAAACTTAGACCAGAAGTACATGGTGGAGTTTTATTCTCATTTTTTTGAGATGGGATGTGAATAAAGATAAAATATTCCAATCTTCGTGATATAATTTAAAAAATTGCTTACCTTCAGCATTATTGACAGCATAAATACGATGTTTCAAGTTTAAATCTACGTTAATGTTAAAAATATTTTTAGGAGAGTTATTGATAACCTTATCCAAACAAAATTGCTTATGAAAAATTGAAATAAAGTACAAAGATGAAAATCATACAATCATTGAGAAATAAATAAAAGACAAGGAAAAAAAAAACTTGATGAGCAAAATGAAAATACTTTTTTGCCCCTTATATATGAAAATGGCCAATTACATTATAAGGGTATTCATCACTCTATTAGATAAGACATTCTCAGTTATGTATCTTCCTCTGTTCTAACAGCTTGTGGAAAGTGATGCATTGTTCCCACAGCCATATCCTTCACTATTTATCTAACCAATAAATTATATGATTTCTTTTACATCCTAGACAAATTTTATTATAATTAATTATATGCATATTCTTACTTGGCATCAATCCCACTTTTTTTTATAAAACAATTGGGCCATAATGTAAAATGAATTGTTTTATTTGAAGAAAAATATAGTATGCAATTTGAATAGTAAAAACTTTTTAAAAAAGTTGTATGAGTTGTTGGATAATCAAAGTATTGTTTGGTCATTTTCTTGTCGATATTGACAATGCACTTTAAATTGAGGCTGAGATATTAACCACAATTTAATTTTCTAGTTGCAAGAGAATTATATATAATAAATAGACCTCACAATGTGTTGTAGCTTTTATGAATTAGGTTAGAGGCAGTGACTAACCATCTCTTTCTAAATTAGTCAAAAAAAATAGAAAAGAAAAAAAAAGAAAAAGAAAAGGGGAATGGTGGTAAGTCACATTCTCAACCCCACAATTTATAAAGAGAATGAAAAAAAAATCTCACTAAAATATGAAAATCATAAGAGAGTCTTAAATTGTTCATAGTTTTAAAAGTAAAAATATCACTACAATAGTATAATTTCATTGGTTCTTGTAAAACTATTGGTTATTTTTGTATGATTCAAAAGATTATAGGAAGATGTGCATATTTGGGAAAACTTTCTTCAATAGTGCATGCAAGTTAAAACAAAATGCATCATGAAATTACTAAAAAAAATCCGTAAACTCATTTCTCCAAACGAATTTCCAAACACATATGTGTGCATGTTTGGGAAGAACTTATTTCCAACGGTACACGCAAGCTAAGATAAAACAATCTTGAAATTCATAAAAACCATCTCAAAATCCGTAAATTCTTCTTGAATTTTTGTAAATCCTTCTTAAAATCTGTAAACTTCTCCTAATGGATTCCCAAACACACTCTGAGATTGTAATCGCTAGCCTAGAGATATCATTGATGATATTAGATTAACTGTTCATGGATATTAGTAAGTTTTGTGAAATCATATCATATCCATAGAGAAAAAATGCCCTTAATTTAAAAAATATTTATTTTTAATCATTATATTAAAAACAGTTAATTTCAGAATAGTCCCTAGTACTTTTATAGATTTTTAAGTCATTTTAAGAGATTATTTTAATTTTTTTTATTTTGATTGTTTTAATATTTCATTCCCCCTCTTGTGTATGTGCATGTATACACGTGAGCATTTATATACATTGAATCAATTCTTTTGCCTTTTTCTCTCATATACATTGAATCATTTTAATTAAATTGAAATGAGAGAATTAAAAAAAAAAAGTTGAAAACCATGCACATGATCTTTCTTTTCTCTCATGTGTTTAGAAATCCGTTAGGAGAAATGAGTTACGGATTCCGAGACATTTTTACAAATTTTGATATGCTTTTGTTTTGACTTGCATACACTGTTGGGAAGAATTGTTTTCTAAACATGCACCATATGTCCTTTCGCAAAGGCTTGATATCGTTTTCTTATTTCACATTTTCAATCAAGAAATTTCGAATTCAAAATTATATCTAAAAGGTGCAGACTTTTTTAATAAAAAAATGATGGACGCATATATTTTACATTTACGGAGTTATGTACAGAAAAAAAAATATTTATCCTCATTTACACTGTTATTTTTGCTTAGGGTAGGGATGTGTGTGTATAGGAAAGTTGTGATTTCAAACTTATTAAGGATAATTACATATAAGTATAAAATATAATATAATACACACACAAAACTAATTATGCATGAAGTATAAATGATACACCCAATTGATTGTGCCATTTTGGAAATTAATTTAGGAGTTATCCTTGATTAAAGAGTTTGCTAACTTTGTTTCAAAATTAAAAAAATTAAGAGCTTGTTTGGCATCACTTTCTATAACCTAAATTTGGTTTTAAAAGCTAGGTTTTGTTTAAGTACTCACATTTTTCAAAAAAGTTATTTTGGATATAAAACCTTGGTTTGAAATCTAAATTTTACCTCAAAACCTATGTTTTGTCTAAGTACTCACATTTTTCAGAAAAACCATTTTGGATATAAAATATCAGTTTGAAACATAAGTTTTAACTCAAAACCTAGATTTTTTTTCAAATACTCCCATTTTTCAGAAAAAGCTATTTTAGATATAAAACCTTGGTTTGAAACCTAGATTTTGAAAAGCTATTTTCTTGTCAAATCGCATCCTCTCTCCTAATAAATTTTATCTTCTCTACTTTTTCTTTCTCTTTCCTCTTTCTTACCTACTAATTTTTCCTCATAATATTTAAAAGCCAAAACTTCCAAAACACAATCACTTTTTTAAAACCTAAGTTTTACCTCGAAATCTGAAAAAGTTATTCTCCAAAAAATTAAGTTTTACCTTGAAATCCGTAAAATTTATTTTCAAAATGACTTCGAAAGGAGCCCTAAATGAATAAGTTTGGGACAAACAATAAATATATAAATTAATTAACTTCTATTAATTTAATTAATTTATTTGGAAAGCATTCTCATGATCATACCGACATTTAATGATGAAGTGATGACTGATGAGAGGGAAAACGAAATATAATCTAATTAATTAAGGTAAAGATCAGTCCATCAAAGCTCTCTGAAGCAAACATGAAATAATAAAAATAAATTAAAAAAAAAAAGACAACCAAGTTGGTGTTTGAGTGTGAATAAGAGAGCGGTGGAGAAGTACTTAATAAAAAAGACAACCAAAGCTCTCTGTCCGTTTGGTAAAGCGGTGGAGAAGTACTTATGGGCTTATTCACATAAGTCGAGGGAAATATGTGGAGGAGATTGTCTCGTTTTGCGAAAAAACACTGTTGAACGTACTTATGAGTACAAGCTAAGCATTCCCAAACAAGCACAGTCTTCATGAAAAAGCACAAAATCTAACATTTCCAGATTACATAATACATTTCAAGTCTTTACTATAAGAGCCGATAATCTTTTTCTAAGGTTAATAAAGCAAAACACATCACTTAAATTAAATGTAATTATTTATATATAATTATATAGTGTGAAATAATAGAGATATTATTGTGATAATTCACTCTTGTCCAAGATATATATAAAAGCAAGGACGCTCTGCATTAAGATTATAAAAAGAAAAGAAGATCTCATGATGGGCACTGATAAGAAATTGATGATAATGATCGCTCTCTTCCCATATTAATATGTATACGGTCGCATGATCATATCTCTCAGATCACGATCATTAGACCAACATTTTCTTTCAGGTCAAAAAAAAAAACAAAGAAAGACCAACACTTTCTTTTATGCATTAATTAAGTTTCCTCAACACACATACATGTATGTCTGTTTAGGAAAGCTTTTTTCTCCCGTTTCTATCATGTTACATACAAGTCGAGATACAATTCCTCTCACATGTTTGCCTTGACTTACATAAAAACACTTCTCCACCGCTTTTTTAAACGGGTTCTATATATAAAAATCAAAAGCTATTTTTTTTTCATTCATGTGATAAGAAGATTACTCAGGTGGAGCCATAGTGACAAGCAACTAAATGGGAACCGGTTTCGGTGCTTCTCTTTATTAGGAGCACCGCGTCCCCATCCCCCCTCCCCTTATATATATTATTAATAATTAATATAATTATAATAATTAATATATTTAAAATATATTTATATATTTAACATTTTAAATTTATTCTATTATTTATTTTTTATTTATGAATTATTGAATTTTTAAATATTTTTATAATAATTTAAAAAATTCTAGCCTCTCCATTCTGCAAGCAGATATTAAAAAAAATACTTGAGATGCAATTCTATAGTGATTAATTATACAGCAATAGCTTCTTCAAATACCTTCCGCTTCCTCTGAAACTGTGAAATTTGCTCTCCATTGATAATCATATGGTCAAATGGAATTAACATGCTGCCAATTTGTGTTGCAGGGTAAGCTCCAGTATGAGAGTCGGCAAACACATCAACAAACAGTTTTTCCATGGAATGTTATCCTTCTGTCTAGAAGCAGAAGATAAAAGATGATTCTGCCTGCCTTGCTGAGCCAAAAGATCTAACCCCAGCACCAGATTCTGATGTCCATATCTATAAAAATAAATAAAATGTAATAAATTTAAAATATTAATTATATAAATATATTTCAAATATATTAATTATTATAATTATGTTAATTATTAATAATATATATATAAGGGGATGGGAATGGTACGCTTCTCTATGCAAGAAGCATTGAATCCGTTTCCAACTAAACGTCAGTGTCGTCTTCTCAACCATCACTTGTTTTCTTCATCTTTGGATTTGTCAGCTCCAACGAAGGGCAGTCTAGCTAGAAAGAAAGAAACTTTGCATTCCAATTCTGCCCTCAACCTCATACTTAAGAAAGTCTTATAAAACAAGCACTGTATTGAGTCCGTTGAGCTAACAATATGTCCCAACATAATCTTTTGATTATATTTACAAGTCTCTTTCATTTTGTTTCACATAAATAAAAATAGTTAAGCTTTACTAACTACGTTTTAAAATTTGACAATTTTTATATTTTTATTGCTATTTAAAACACACTGTACCCTGCAAAGCGTGCAAGCACATTTTTAGTTCTATGCTAATTTGTTTTCGTGCAAAGAGAGGGCTAGCGTAACTAATTCTACTAGAAAAATGCCATTTTCCATCTTTAAAATAAGGGCCGTTAATATTTTTCATCGCTAAATGGAAATTTTCTGATGGAAAATAGCCATTTAGTGATGAATTTTTCCATCACTAAATGGTATTTTTCTGGTAGTAAGATCAGTTAGTGAGTCAGGTATAAATGAATTGAGGAAGATCTTGATATTCGATCCTTAGGAAGATCTTGTTTAGAAGAGTAAATTGGTAAAATAACAATTGATTCTTTTAGGTGACAAAAATTGGTAGGAAATGTGAATTCAAAGATGGGTTTTTGGAGTTGATAATAAAAAAAA
>JANTPZ010139381.1:1309-38579 GCA_025593235.1 Vachellia pachyceras | reverse complement strand
CTTGGGTGAGAATAACAAGCGATATCCTCATGGAAATCCATACTCTAACACTTACAACAAGGGTATGAGAGATCATCTGAACTTTTCATAGAGAAATGAACCCTGTGAGAATCCACCTCAGCATTATGCTTCAGGAAGTAAATCAACGCATCCCCCAGGGTTTAAGTATTCACACAAGCCTAAAGAGAGCGATTCTGAGACTAATCTACTTCTGAGGAAACTTCTCAAAGGTTAATAAGGCCTAGTAAGCACGGTTACTCTTCATGACAAGGCAAATAAGAATCTTGAAGTTCAAATAGCCCAGAGTACTTCACAACTGAGTTCACAACAAGCAAGAAGTGGACTTCCAGGCACTACTATTCCTAACCCCAAGAGAGAAGGAAAAGAGGAATGCCATGCAATTAATTTAAGAAGTGGCAAGGTGATAGCTGATTTGTCTACCATTGTTAAGTCTACCTCTAAGGTGAATGAGCGAAGGTTGAGGAAGCTGTTAGTGAAGACTCTCTTGGTGAAGATGTTGTGATGGAAGAGGAAGAGACTCAGAAAAGGAAGAAAGCTGAAGAAAGGTTAGATGATGTGGTTAGAGGCAAGAAAGTGGAACAAGAGATTATTGATAAGAAGAGAAAGATACCCACTTCTGTTATGATGCCTCCACTTCCTTTCCCTCAGAGATTTAAGAAAAAGGAAGAAGATTCTCAATTTAAGAAGTTTTTAGACATGTTCAAACAACTTCACATAAACATTCTGTTTGCCGAAGCATCGGAGAGTATGCCCAAATACGCTGAGTTTTTGAAAGATGTTTTGTCTAAGAAACATCTATTCAGTGAATACGAGACTGTGGCATTGATTGAAGAAAGTAGTGCAGTTATACAAAGGAAGTTACCTCCTAAGCTTAAGGAGCCCGAAAATTTCTCAATCCCTTGTAATATTGGGACAAATTTTTGTGGTAAAGCTCTTTGTGATTTGGGTGTAAGTATGAACTTGATGCCATTTACTATTTTCAACCAATTGGTTTGGGAGAGCCAAGGCCTACTACTGTCACTCTTCTCTTTGCGGATCGTAGCACTTCTCAACCTAGAGGAATCATTGAAAATATCCTAGTTAAAGTGGATAAGTTTATCTTCCCCGTGGATTTCATTGTGTTAGACTGTGATGTTGATTGGAATGTTCCTCTCAACTTTGGACGTCCATTCTTTGCCACTGCAAGAACTCCATTGATGTACAGAAGGGTGAAATCACTTTGAGGGTTGATCATGAGAAAGTGATAATCAACATGCCAAAGGCTTCAAACTTCCAAGATGATTCTGCCAATTGGTCCTTCATTGACCTATTGGATTTTGTTGGTCAATGACACTCTTGTGTTTCCATGATAAAAGACCCTTTAGAGGCAGTTTTGACTGGAGAGAAGAGCTTTGAAGAAGTTGATGAAAGATCTAAAGAGGTTTTCCGCTTGGAATCATTGCCTCATTCAAGGCCACGAACTGTTGAATCACTTGAGGTGTTTGATGCCTTGAGTAAACCATTAAAGCCTTCTGTTGAAGTCCCTCCATTGAAGAACACTTCCACCAAGTTTGGTACATTGAGAGCAATTGTTAGTGATGGTGGGTCCCATATTTACAATCACAAATTTCATGCCTTGATGAAGAAATATGGAGCCAAGCACAAGGTAGAACTACCCTATCATCCACAAACAAGAGGCCAAGCTGAAATTTCTAATTAGGAGATCAAGAACACCCTTGAGAAAGTGGTTGGCACGACTAGAAAGCTAAATGTTGATTCCCAAGCTGTGGGAGAAAAGAAGCTCTTTCAACTCAATGAGATGGAAGAATTTCGTCTTAATGCTTATGAGAGCTTAAAGTTATCTAAGGGGAAAATAAAAAGGGACCATAACAAGAAAACCATTCCTAAAAGTTGTGGGTCAGGTCAACAAGTCCTTTGTCATAATTCCAAGCTAAGGTTGTTTACAGGAAAGCTTAAATCTCGATGGTTCGGCCCATTCAAGGTAATTCAAGCTTCTTCTTTTGGTGATGTGGAATTGGAGAATGAAAAGGGTGAAATATTCAAGGCTAATTGTCAAAGATTAAAGCATTGCTGGGGCGGAGATGTGGATAAAATGGTATCCACCATCCAATTCACTGATGGAGATTGACTAACATGAAAAGTCAAGCTCAAGACTACAAACTAAGCGCTTCTTGGGAGGTAACCCAAGATTTTTATTTGACTTATGTTTTTATTTTGTAGGACATTTTGCAACCCTAGATCATGTGAGCCATTTTGATATAACGAATCAAAAGTAACGGAGAAAGTGGATCAAGACAAAAGGGGAGTTTACTTCCACTTTTAATTTGAGTTGTTTAATTCACAATTGATAGCATGTGCTGGGAATCGAGTTCTGGTTATATTTTGAATTTGCATGTGGTAGATGTTTGGTCATGAGTATTAGAATGCACTTGCTTGTTTTGTTGATCTTGTGAGCGTATGAGCTTCCACATATGGGTATTGGTTATCTCCTCACTTTCTGTTACTTGCTGTTACCTATTCACATTGACGATAATGAGATATTTAAGTGTTGGGGAGGGTACCATTGATGTCACATCCTTGCCCTGAAGCTTTTAATTGATTTTGTGAAAATTTTTAAAAAATTTTGGAAATGGATTTTATTTGTGAACATTGCCAAAGTTGATGTGATTTAGATTTGAAATGATTGAGTTGGAATATAAGTCAGTTTTGTTTTCTAGGAATGTTAGTAAATAGGCAAAGATATTGGTTTAGATAGTAGAATATCAAAGACCCATAAGGTACTAAGCCTAAGTCTAATTCCTTCAAGAGAGAGTACACTGATTGTTGCTTCATCACTAGAACTTGTCTTGAATCTTTATTAAAGCTTGAAACCTTTTTGTATACACAAAAATGATTGAGGCATTCAGTTTCATATCTAGTTTGGCCTAAAGCCATACCTTAATGTTTGAAAACCCTTTGTTTCACCCATTTGAGCCTAAACCTTCTTTTGGATTAAACAACCATTTGCTTGAGGTGATGTGAATTCTTTTCATTTTCTCTTCATTTATTGCTTTAGTAAGTGTTAAAAAAATCAGCTTGATATGAATTTATGAATTGTGGAAAAGAAATCATCAGTTATAAAAAAACAAAAACAAAAGAGAGAGAGAGCAAAAAAGAAAAGAAAAGAAGAAGAAAGAAAGTGATAGTTTGTGACGTGTTTGTTTTCCCTTCATTCATTTTGAGTTTTATTGAAATATTTAGCATTAACTAAAGTATACATCCGTTGCCATTTTCATTTCATTATTCAATCTTGTTCATTTAACCCCTCAAAGTCCTTTTGATTTATGTATACATTGGGATAATAATAGTGGAGATTGAGATGATAAACAAGCCTATGGTAGATGGGGTGCAATAGGTAGAATTGAGTGAAACACCAGCCCTTATTGTCCTGAGAGAAAAGTGTTATTACATGACTAGTGAGGGATATTCTATCATCTTTTATCTTGATCAAATGACTTGCCTTGATACTTGTATTTTCTATATAGTAGAAATGATTTCTATGAAGACTTGATTATTGAAAGTTTGAACTATTTTCAATTTTCACATTGCTCACTTTAAAATCTTGCTTCTATTATTCTCTTTGGTGGTTTAAAAATTAAAATCTTGAGGGTAAGATTTGATGCAAGTGTGGGAGTGTGATAACTCCCTATTTTTACTACAATTTGATATATATTTTATTACGTTTTGGGGGGTCATTAATGCACAATTAAAAGGTTTAGGAGAGATTTTGTTAAGATTTGGATTGATCACATGTTTTGGGGATTTTAGTGCAATGATATTAATTTTAGAAACATTTAAAAAATATAATAATACTTTAGGTTTTGTTTGTTAATTAGTATTATTATTGTTATTTGAGTCAGGAAGACACGGCGCCGTTTTGGAGAAGAAAGGAGAACGCTTGGGAGACCTAGAAAAAAACGGAGGACAGCAACATTTTGAAGAGAAGGCACCCGAGAGTTGGAACAGAGGGAGAGCATTGACTGCGCTGAGGAGCTAGAAACAGAAGCAAAGAAGGCAACGGTGCGTGGAGAGCTGGAATCCGAGTTGGGAGTTTGTCGCTAGTTTTGGTTGTTGTGCTGAGGAGCTGAGAAAAACAGCATCAGAAGTGTGATGGGTCAATAGCAGATGGGGGGATAATTAGTTAGTCTGAGCTGTCATCTTTCCCATTATAACCGAATAACAGACTCGGCAGTTAGTTACTAGCCGTTGGAAGGAGGCGATATAAGCTGATCTCCATACGTGTATACGGTGCAAGATTTTAATACAGAATTTCCCTTTTTCTCGTTTCCCTCTCGCTTCCGGCCTATACCAATTTGGTATCAAGTTCTCCGTAACCCAGATCCAAGCTTCCCTCAAGGAACTCGCAGCGGGCGTTGTGTCCCTCACGCCGATAGGACAAGGGGAGACTAACGGTAGTTCATTGAATAACCCCTACCGGACCCCTCCCATTCAGTTCAGCACATACGGTCCAGCAACTCACTATTTCCCACCCACCAAACACACTCGCGTGGAATTCCCACGATTTGACGGTACTGATTACCGCGGTTGGACTTATCGTTGCTGGCAGTTCTTCGTGGTGGACGCCACACCACCGGACCAGAGAATCAGACTCATCAGCATCCATCTGGAGAGTAAAGCCCTCAAGTGGCACTTGAACCTTATGAAAACGAGAGGTGATGACGATATTTCTTGGGAGAGCTACTTGACTCATATGGAGGCACGATTCTCGGATACAAAACACATCAACCCTATGGTTCAGTTGAAACAATTGTAGCAGCTAACTTCGGTGGAAGAATATTTTAAAGCTTTTGACGACCTCCTCACCGACGTCGATATTCCTGAAAAGATCGCCATGGATTGCTTCTTGGGTGGCTTACGATCAGACGTCCAGTCGGTGGTCGATGCATTCAAACCAACCAGCCTGCCAAGCATGATGCAAATGGCAAGAATCAAAGAACGTACAATCAATGCGTGGCGCAGACCACCCTTCGCCACCACTCAATTAACTCGAGTGTTTTCCTCAGGGCACTCTTTGTCTTTGTCCACGGGCACCCCGACCAACTTCCGTTTCTCAGCACAATCAATGAAGCACACACAGCCAACAATGACCAGTTCCTCATCGATGGCCAGCTCGTCTAGCCAGAAGCCTTCCATAACGCTATCCAAGAAGGACATGGAGGGTCGCCGTCGGCGAGCGTTATGTTATTGGTGTAATGACAAGTTTACCAGCTCTCACAAGTGTAAGGAGTTGCAAGCAATGATGTTCATTATTCAGGATTTGGATGACGACAAATTTGTTGACGTGATGGAAAACCTGGATACGGGGACCGTTGAGGAGCAGGTGGCAGTGATTCATGTAATCTTCAACGACGGCGATGCTTCTACACTGCATATTGAGGGGTTCATTAAGAAACAGAGGATTGAAATATTGATCGATACGGGGAGCTCCCACAACGTCATCAGCGCCCGTCTCGCAAAACGATTACATCTACCTATTCAATACGACAGAACATATGGCATGGGAGTTGCAGGCGACAGAACCATTAAGGTGGATAAAACATGTGCAGACCTCACATGGTCGATGGTGGGTTCCACCTTCGATGCGGATTTCATCGTCTTGGACATAGGCAGGTTCGATGCCATTCTGGGCGCCCAATGGCTTTGCCAACTGGGCCGTATCATCCTCGACATGGGACAACAGTTTATGGGTTTTTGCTATCAAGGCCAGTACTATGAGCTCCATGGGCTACGAACAGAGTAGGAGAATCCAAGAGAGGGAAAGGTAGGACCTCAGGACTTGGTAGCAGCTCCTCATGCATTTCTCGTTCAGTTGGGTTCGACGGTGACTGACGCTATAGTACAGGTCTTCCAGATAGTCGACTTGTCCTTAGAAAAAAAATCAGAGCTCGAGCAACTCTTACACACATTTACGGATGTCTTCGCTGAGCCCGCGTCGCTGCCTCCTCCACGTGCCTTCGACCACCGCATACTGTTGAAGGACGAGCAACCAATAAGCTGCCGGCCATATCAGTACGGTCCACTTCAGAAAGATGAGATAGAGCGACAGGTGCATCATATGCTGGAAATAGGGATCGTTAGGCTGAGCCAGAGGTTTTGTCCATAAGAAGGACGGATCCTAGAGGTTTTGTGTTGATTATCGAAAATTGAATGAATGGATGATCAAGAATAAGTTTCCGATTCCCTTAATCGAAGAGCTGCTCAACGAGTTACATGGTGTCTCCTTCTTCTTGAAGCTAGATCTTCGCACAGGATATCACCAAATTCGAATGCACCCACCAGATAGACCCAAGACAGCTTTTTGCACTCACGAAGGCCTGTATGAGTTCATCATCATGCCTTTCGGCCTTACAAACTCACCAGCTTCCTTTCAAGGGTTGATGAATTCAGTGTTCAAGCCTCACTTACGGAAGTTTATTTTGGTTGTCTTTGATGATATTTTAGTTTACAGTCCTGACTGGCATTCTCATCTTTTCCATCTCCGTCAGACGCTGTCTCTCTTACGTGATCATGCCTTATTTTCCAAATTCACCAAGTGTGTATTTGCAGCTTCTCAGGTCCAATGTTTAGGACACCTTATCTCGGCCAACGGCGTCCAAGCAGACCCTCAAAAGATTGAAGCTATCCTCACTTAGCCTACCCAAAGTTCACAGAAAGCATTGCGAGGATCCTTGGGGCTCACAGGTTACTACCGCCGCTTCATAAGGGGGTATGGCATAATTTGCCAGCCGCTGACAGCCCTCTTGAAACAGCACGATGCATTTCACTGGACCATAGAAGTGAAAGGTGTGTTCACAACGTTGAAACGTACCATGACCACGCCGCCTGTCTTGGCTCTCCCTGACTTTAACGAGAGGTTTGTGCTCGAAGTCGATGCCTCTGGTTCAGGAATTGGTGCAGTACTCACCCAGCAAGGAATTCCTTTGGCTTTCGTAAGCAAGGCTCTGAGCCCGCGGAAGCACGCTGTGTCCACTTATGAGCGTGACTTGATGGCGCTAGTATTTACAGTGCAGCAGTGGCGATCATACCTGGTAAGGAGGACGTTCACCATCAGAACGGATCATCTGCCCCTCAAGCATTTGCTAGAGCAACAAAATGTCTCGCCTGAACAGTTGAAGTGGGTCAACAAGCTCTAGGGTCTTACGTATGAAATTGAGTATAGGACTGGACGAAGTAACGTGGTGGCTGATGCCCTCTCACGTGAACACGAGTGTACTTTGTTCGCCATTTCCACACCAGCCAATCTTCTCGCCGACCCTGTGAAGGCGTCCTTGGCTTCCGACGACCGGTTACAACGGTTGATCTCAGAACTGGATGGCGACCCATCATCTCACAACCATTACACCTGGTCCAACTGTATACTTAAACGGAAGGGACGCCTTGTTGTGGGCTCTGACACTGCTTTACGTGCTGACTTAATTCGACTGTTTCATGAGGATCCTGTTGGAGGACACTCAGGGGTTACCCCGATCTATCGTCGAATCTCATCTACCTTCTATTGGAAGGGCCTGGAACGCAAAGTCAGAGAATTCATCCGCAACTGTGTCACTTGTCTCAGGTATAAACCGGAAAACATCGCGCCACCAGGGTTGCTTCAGCCCTGGCCATCCCTGAATGTGCTTGGAATGATCTCTCAATGGATTTAATCTGTGGTCTTCTCAAATCTTGTGGTAAATCTACCATACTAGTTGTGGTGGATCGGTTGATGAAGGCGGCTCATTTTATAGCCCTACAGCACCCTTTTACAGCCATGGAGGTCACCCAAACCTTCATGGATAACGTGATGAAGCTTCATGGATTCCCTCATTCAATCGTCACAGACGGTGATCTTGTCTTTTGCGGTAGATTCTGGCGTGAATTATTTCATCTGTACGGTGTGAAGCTCCAGTTTTCATCCGCCTACCAGCTCCAATCGGGCGGCTAGACCGAGGTACTGAATAGGTATTTGGAATGCTACTTACATTCCATGACCGGCGATCTACCCAAGCAGTGGGTTAAGTGGCTACTGTCAGCCGAACTCTGGTACAACACATCGTTTCACTTTACGACAGGCATGACCCCCTTCCAAGATGTCTATGGGGTCGCTCCACCGACTCACATGCCGTACATAGCTGGAGACTCCAACAATTAACTGGTCAATCGTCTATGCTTATCTCACGAAGCTACTATCCAGTTGCTCAAGGAGAACTTGAGCAAGGCTCAGCAACGAATGGTCCAGCAAGCTAAAAGACACTGAACTGATCGTGAATTTGCTGTGGGGACCTGGTTTTCCTCAAGCTGCACTCATTTTGCCGCAACTCCCTGACCAACTCCTCCTTTCACAAGCTTGCAGCTCGCTACTTTGGCCCCTATGAAGTATTGAAGCGTGTAGGCAAGATGGTATATGAGCTCAAATTGCCTGAAGGCTCCCAGATCCACCCTGTTTTCCCACGTCTCATTGCTGAAGCGTTCTCCTCACACCAATGCTGTCGTTGATTCATCCCTTCCATCGGTTGATGACAACGGTAATCTCGTTAGGGAGCCCTTGACCATCATAGGACGCAAGCTGACGAGGCGAGGGCAATTGCCAGTCACTAAGATTCTCGTCCACTGCAAGAACACAAATGAGGAAGATGCCATGTGGGAGGACCTGGAGGCCATCTGACAGTAGTTCCCTCATTTCCCTGTTGTGGCCTCAGCTGGACCCACCATCCTTGGGGACAAGGATCATTTGTAAGGGGGGAGTAATTGTTATGAGTCAATAGCAGATGGGGGGTAATTAGTTAGTCTGAGCTGTCATCTTTCCCATTGTAACCAAATAACAGACTCGGAAGTTAGTTACTAGCCGTTGGAAGGAGGCGATATAAGCTGATCTCCATGCGTTTATACGGTGCAAGATTTTAATACAAAATTTCCCTTTTCTCGTTTCCCTCTCGCTTCCGGCCTGTACCAAGAAGGCACGAGCACTGGAAAACAGAACGCACGATAGACTAAGAGTTTTTCGGCGCATGAGAGTTGCAAGGCGAAAAAAAACCAGAAGGCACGGCGCTGAGGAACTGAGGAAGAAAGCCCGAGATCTGGAGTGTGCTTGGCTATTAACAGTTTCTCGGTGGAACTGGAGCGGCTGGGTTGGGAGAGGAGCTGGACACGGTGGGTGCTTGGGCATTGTTTGGTCATCATCCTTGTTGTAACGCTGTGGTTAGGGGAGATTCCATTTCTCTTGTAGCTTTCTCTCTATGGCTTTAATATCGCTCTTATTGCTGAGATGTTGAGTAGCTAAATTGATTTGTTCTAAGATTATTTTGAACAGTGCATGGATTGAGATGGGATAATACTCTCTTTGGTGATTAGTGACAATTATATGTTAATTGATTTGTCCAATTAGATTAAACTTGAGGTAGTTAATTTAATTGTAGGACTTAAGTAAAATTATGCTAGACTTGAAATTTCATAGTTAAATGGATGGTTTTTTGGCAACATAGAGATATAATTACTAACCTAGCATTGTCATATTAAGATTGTTGCATAATGATTATTTTCTTTTAACTGTAGCAAGAGATTGTGCATGTTAAATGATTATATTAATTTGGTTATGACTTGAGAAAGCTTAATCAATTGCTTTTTTTGAAACTTAGACAAACATATAATGTCATTTAATCACTAATAGAGTTGTATGCATTTAAATCTCATGAATTGCAATGATGAAAAATAATTCTAGGCATCCCTTATCGTTGAATTAAAATTCCAATTTGTATTTCTCATTTTATTGTTATTTTTCGTGAATTTAGTAAACCTTTAAGACACCAATCAATTACTCAATTGATTCACTCAACCTGATTAATCACATAATTGCATTGATTATCTCGTTTATGCGTTAGTCCTCGTGGGAACGATATTTTTATACTACTTGCGACCCGTATGCTTGTGGTAAGCTAGACGGCGAATGGTTATAACGTACCTTCTGGAAGTTCAGCCGGTCAGGGTTAAAAGTAAATTGGTTTAATCCATTAATATGTCAGGTAATTTTGGTATACTTCTTTATGATAAATTTTTAGCAGTGCATAAAAAGTTTTTCATTATTAAAAGATCTTTATTATACCGATCCTCAAATCGTTGCAGATATAGCTAGCGTAAAAGATTCAAGACTTTTCAAACCGACTATTGAATTGGTGTAAAGAAATCTGTTCTACACTGGTTATTCGTAAACCTTATTTGATATAAATGGAAATGAACAAGGAAACTAGAAAGTAAGATAAAAGTGAAACATTTCAACATTTTCTTATTTTTTGATAATTTTATCATGTTTCTTCACTTTGAATTTATTCATCCCTATTTGATATAAAATGATAATAGTGAACATGAAAATTATGAACCAACAACATGAAAATTCTTTCCCACAGGTATGAAAACCCACTCTTAGCTTTATCTAGTTCTGCTTTTTTTTTTTTTTGGGGAGTGTCCGTTTAATCTTGACAGACATCCATGTAGACAAATTAAATTTTAAAAAGGATGTCCATAAACACCATTTATGAAATTTGCTTCCTCCTTTCTTTAATATAAAACACACTTTTTAATCAATTTTTTTTTATGAAAACATATCTTTAAAGAGTAAAGGTAGTAGATAGCATATTTTGACAACAACATAAATAGCACAATTGGGTTTGATAGTGTGTAAAATGCATACATCTATGCATGCTCAATTGGTCATTATAAGGTTGATAGGTATTGATATAAGAATTGAAAAAACGGAGATAATTAATAATTATTTTTTAAAAAAATTATGACGATTTTAATTAATCTATTTTCTCTGTTATTTTCAAGCAGGTTTTACGTTGATGGGAGACTCATGCTCGAATAAAGAATATGAAATTCTATTAATATGAAGTATTTTCTTAGCGCCATATGATTTATATTCATGTCATGTTTATTTTCAATAAGAAATTTACAAAGATATAGTGCAGCAAATAAAAGATCTTGTGATTATGTTATAATCCTCTAGGTTTATTAGTTAACTACTTGGCTGTTTATCCATGACTGCCATATTTTCTTCTAAATGAAATAAAATTGTTCAATGAAATTAAGATATAATATTTTTCATTGTGAAGAATCGAAAGGTAAGAGGAAAGGCTGCTCTACTTAAAAATAATACTTGATAATGTTAGTGTCCATATATTGTTAAAAATAACTCGTAAAGGAAAAATATTTTAAATGACAAAATATTATTAAAACATAAATATGAATTTTATAATAAGTTGTTGGACTAACAATGTAAATAATGGCCTAGATCTGATCGTCAAATATTCAAACAAATTACAAACATGTTTAGGGTCATGTTAGAAAATCACGTTCAAACAAATCGAGATTAAATTCCTTTTAACACGGCTATCTCATGAACCGTTAGTTACATTCCATTCGATTCCACTCCCTAATTGTGTGCAGAAGTAGTAATAATAATTAAATTAAGGGGGACTCCTATCAAAAATTTATACTAACGATTGGCAACAAGCAATATGCTGAACATTATCCTAATTAATATGTAGGCATAGCTTATTTACGGAATTATAGCACTTTCCAATTTTATATGGTCTGATGGATTAAAGATTTATTCAGAATTTAAGTGTTTAAATTAATAGATAAAATTATCATTTAGAATTTTCTATGGGATACAGTCATAAAGGATTTATTACTTTTAATATTTTATTTATTTTCAATAATTGCCATGAAAACTTATAGGGAAAATCTGTATAAAAGATATTGAACTATTGAAATTCGAATTTGGGACGTTGAACTTAATGAATCATTATAGGTTGTCTAACACAATTAAAGATTTAGATAATGGGTCAAATTACCTCCATACCTTCTAGTTATTAAAAATTAAGAAAATATTATTATTTTTATTTTTGAAAAAACAACGCCTTCATGCCACAAAGTTACGATGGAGGCTTTTTTTAATATTTATGTGTTATGTTCCTTTTCTACTATCAAAACCTTCTCTTCTTTTCCTTCACCGTCTGAGGAAAAGAGAGAAAATTTGGTGAGAATAAAGTAGCACGATATGTGGATGAGGGGTATTAGAATGCAAATCAAAAACTCAAATAGGAGAACTGAAGAAAGTAATTGGTTTGTGAACCGATATTCAAAAGTCTCTCTACTCTTTTTGGTTCACCGTTCAAAGAAACTGGTATGTTCAGCCCTTGGGTTTCTTCTTAACCATCTTTGCAACCTGAGAGATATTGGTGTTAATGTTCAAATTGTGATGGCGAACAAAAAATAAAATCGAGAGTATGAGCAATAGCACATTATCAATTTTTAGGGTCACTGTGTTTGGGGAAAAAGAGATGGTGAAGGTGAAGAAGAGAAGGATTTTGTTGACAGAAAATAAATAGAACAGAGAGATTAAAACAAGCTTCTTTCGTGTGCATGATGAGAGCGTTTTTTTGTCAAAAGTAAAAATAATATTATTTTTATTTTTAATTACTAAGGGGTATAGAGATAACTTGACCCAATTTCTAAATCCCTAACTGTGTCAAATAATCTGATTAATGATTTGTTAAGTTGAATGACTCAAATTTGAATTTGAGTAATTCCCTTCTTTTCTTGAAATTTTTCTAAATTCATATAGAATTTATGAAAATTATAAAATTTCAAATTCAATGGGAAATTAAAATTTTTATTTGTTATTTTAAGGTTGATCACAAATATAATGAGTTAATATAAGGTGGATCACGCATAATTTAAAAGTTTATTTACAATAATAAAAAATATTTTGATTTATTTGGCTAAAAATATTTACAATAAAACAATTTTGAATTTTAAATAAATTGGCAAAATTCTGTTCTTTATTTTTTATTTATAAATCCTACAAAAATCGAAATTAAATAGAGAAAATAGGTACTTAGCAAGATATGTTCTTAGAGTGAAACACAATGTCTCTAATAGTGCTGAGTGTCCTTATTGTGCTTGTGTATGGTTATGAGAAAAAATATTATTCATTCTTTGAGAGACTGTGAGGCTGCCATAAATGTGTGGATGTATTTAATTAACCATCTATATAAGTCAACTTTCTTTATTAGTGATTTTTAGGATTGGATAAGATGGAACTTGACCAACAAACCGCAATGAAATTATCAGGGTGGACTTAGAGGAAGATTTTTGGCCTAGCATGCTTGATGAGCCTTGCCGTGGGGCAATCAATTAAAAACTAAGCTAAATGCTATATAGTGGTACTAACCTAGGTCGATCTCTGCGTTGAGCTTATATTTAGTTCCTGAGTAATTTAATATAAACAACGAATTAACCAAGAATTATCAAATGTAATTTTACTATCTAATTAAACTAAATGAATGCACTTAAATTCGATAAAATGGATGTCCTAGGTGACTAAATCTACTAACCTTCATTGTCTAATTTTAATATTAAATTCTTCTTTTAACTAAGCACAAGAACTAGCAATAACCCTTACTAATAAATATTCCTAACTTTTTAATTTAATCCAAACCTAGACTCAATTAATAAATTAGAAATATCTGAGTACTTAGCTCATGTTAGATTTATAAAAGATTCTCTTTACCTTCAATTAATTCCTAGAAATATAACAAATCAATTGATTTCAAGAGAATAAAAGAAAGATATTGAATAACAAAAGTGATATAATTCAATCACAATCAAAAGTACCAATTTAACACAAATATCACAATCCAAATTGCATCAACCGATCATAATCTTCTTCTATATGTATATATAAATCATAAACTCTAACAACCTAGAATTACAATTTCCACATATAGAGATTGGAACGTAAAATTAAAATTTAAAGAACTCCCCTAGTTACTCAATGACTTAGGTTAGCTTCATCATCACCATCGGAATTTGGTTGAATGACCAACTTCCCTTGTTGAATGAGAACGTGATGGTGGGTGGATGGCGTGGTTCCATGTGAATGGTTGAAGCATGAATGGGCGGCATCGTGCGTCGCGTTCCTGGAGGAGGTCGCAATTGTGATTGGAGGCTTCTTCATCTATTTCAGTGGGGGCTTGACTCAGCTACTTGGAGTTGTATGTGCCTCTTTACTAGAATGCATTGGAAGGAAATTGGGAAAAGGCTAAGCCCATGTTGTTAACTAACAATAGAAGGCTTCTGAATGCTACCATAGCCAAAGGATGGTCAACAACATTTCATGTAGCAGCAAGCGCAGGCCGTTTAGAGTTTGTGAAGGAGCTTGTGAAGTTGATGAATGAGAACAACGTTGGGTTGGACTTACAAGACTTAATGGGAAACACTACCTTTAGCTATACTACATACTGCACCAAACAATACAATTTCTAATCCTTCGTACAAAAGCAAGGTGAGTAATTATGATTTTTAAAAAAATTAGTTCAATTAGTTTTGTGTAATAAAGTTGTGTTGGTTTCCCTATAATCCTATATTTGATCATGGGTAAGTAACTGTGCAATCAATAAGGATATATTAAGAAGGAAAATTATAAAGGTTAAGGTACAAATATGCCCTGAAATTTTTCACCCAAAAACGCTAAGCATTTGAAAGTTTATTGGGTTCAATGTCACATTGAAACTTTCCAAATCATAGTAATATTGCCTTTATTGTTATTCATGTTAAGTCTAACCATTAGTTGATAAATATACTGAGTTGGTAGGTCTACGTGTCATTCATGTTACCTTCTTTTTTGTTAAGATGCAAATTTGTCAATAAGTTTCCATTCAAGATAGTTGGGCATCTATAAGTATATTTTGTGTTTAATGTTACCCCAAATGTTTCTAAATCATGGTAATGTCAACAGGGTCATTCTCTATATTTAGGAAAATGTTATTACATATGCATAGTGCATAAAGGATTGGAGAAAACCCAAGAGGTAGGAACATCCTAGATCCAATGAAAAGAAAATAAAAAAGATACTCACCCATTTCATTATTGCTAGATTATGGTGGCCGAAAATTGATGATGAGTTTGTTCTTGGCACTCCCTTAATACCTCCTATATCCAGTAATCAAATCTTCTTCTTCATCACTCTTTGGCGAATATAAGCTCATCCTCCATCTACTACACTTCTTCACTATTCACTATGCTAGCTCAGTATATTTATTCTATGGACACCTAAACTTAACTCTGGATAATGGTATGTGATGTCGCTAGGATTTGGAAACTTCCAATGCGATATTGAACTCGAAAAAAACTTTTCAGGTTCTAGCACTCATAAGTGAAAACTTCTTAAAAAGTTTTTCACCTTAATCCAAAAAAGGTGACATGGATGACATGTACACTTGGCAACTTAGCATATTTGGTAACTGATAGTCAGATTTAACATGGATAACAACTTAACCAAAATTCTAAGGTAAATTGAATTGAAATTTTATATTTAGGACCAATAAACTCCTTGTGTAACTCTTGTTTTTAGTATAGAAGGAAGTAAAAAAATTTTAACTGTTTTGAGCGCTTAATATCTGACAACATCTAATTTTAGGATCTGCATTTCTTGACTATTTCAAAATTTCATAGATTTGGCATTGAGAATGTTGGAAATGGAAGCAAGGCCAAGACTAGCATTTGTAAGGGATGAAGATGGTATGACAGGTTTGCATATCATGGCACAGAAGGCAGAAGATTTAGGAAGTGATAGCCCACATCATCAAAATCAACTAACAAGTTCAGGAAATTAAATTAATTATCATTGTAGGTTCGTAACTACCTACTTACTTGGAAGACTAACATTTAATTTGGCAAATTCAATTAATCAAATTATGCATCCCAAGTATGGATCAAAGTGTTGTCCTTGAACTTGTTCATTCATTGTGGGTAAAAATTCTCAGGGGTACAAACTCAAAGTCAGTTATTAGAAAAATCATAAATGAGCCATCAAGACTACTATTTGATGCAACAAAAGTAGGGAATTTTGACTTTTTAGCTGTGCTTATGAAGTCTTACCCTAACTTAATTTGGGGGTTGGACGACAAAGGCTAAAGTATAATTCATATTGCTATTTTACATCATCATCCTAAAATCTTCAATCTCATCCATTATATAAGTGGAAGCCATAAGGATATCATATTGTCTATAAACACAAAGATGACGACAACAATATATTACATTTGGCTGCAAAGTTAGCGCTAGTTGGTCGACTTCATCAGTTAGTCTCTAGAGTAGCTTTCCAAATAAAGCTCAAACTATTATGGTTTGAGGTAATTGTTCCTTACCATCTATGTAATGGCTAATAGGATCCCATGTCTAGAATACACTCATATTAATGAAATCAATTCATTAAAAACCTTTTGATATTGCAGGAGGTGAAGACGGGATGGAACGACACTAGACAAATTTGCTGTCCTATGTCCTTTTTTGAGACGGGGGTGGAACAAGCTGTTGGATGGCTGTCACCCAAGAGGGGTGAATTGGGTGTTACAAAATTTTCATTCAAAACTTAATTGATCAAAACATCTAAATCATAAGTTGATCAAAACAGAGAATGAAATCAAATTGAGTGAGAACGAAGTAATTAGAAATTTGAGAAGATGAAAGGAAGATGAGCACACAACAATTTATCCTGGTTCGACCCTCTCTGACCTACATCCAGTCTTCAGACTCCTTTGAGATTTTCAATCCACTAAAACATCCAAGTTTAAACTAGGTACTTGGAAAACTGTAACACAAATAATATGAGAGCAGTTGATATTCAAAAATCCGTTACACAAATAAGGAAAGTTGGTACAAAGTGTAGGTTTAAAGTGTCAGAGATAAAGCTGTCAGTGATAGCAGTGCTCGAGCATAACTCTTCAATGCTCGAGTATTGCTTAATAATTTTTCAAAGAAAAGCTCAATGCTATGATATAATACTCGAGTGTTAATTGAAAGTGTTTGTAAAATATCTGAATACTCGGGTGTTAAATCATAGTGCTTGAGTATTGACAATGCTTCTCAAGATTCTCGAATATTTTGTGAAAGTATTGTGAAGAAGAGTAAAAAGGAGTTTCAATACTCGAGTGATAAAATTGGAGTGCTCAAGTATTAGGAGTGCTGGCAATCAATGCTGGAGCATTCTCAAGGAGTATTGATGAACAGTAAAAATTTTGAGCCCGGTGCTCGAGTATTGGATGCTAGTGCTCGAGCATATTCAATACTTTCAGTTAATACTTGTAGTGTTTGCTCCCAGTGTTGTATGAGAAAATTTAATACTCGAGCACTGTAAACTAGTGCTCGAGCATTTGCTCTGCTGGAAGCCTCTGCTTGAAGTACTGACTGAAAGCATTGAGTCTTTGAAGCACGATGCTCGAGCATTAAGTGTCAATGCTGAATGCTGGTTGTGCTTGATCCATATGCTAGAGCATTGAGTGAAAGAATTACATGAAAAACTTATTTTTGAGCTTAGTGCTCAAGCACTAGTGCCAGTGCTTGAGCATTGGCGTGTTTTGTGGAGAAAATCTGATCCTGAGGCCCGATACTCAAGCACCATAGGTGCCAGTGCTCGAGCATTAGTTTGTAGCTCAAATTTCAACAACCATATCTCTCTCAATTCAGCTCCAAACTTTGCAAATAATACATCAATGGAAATCCCTGAAATTCTATTTTCATATGAAACAAGAATCAGCCACAAATATAATATATAAAGAAAGTTATGATAGATTCAATAAGCAAAGGTCAGAAATAATGTGTTCATTTTTTACCACCAAGTTTAGAAATTTATATCTCCTTCATTTGAAATCATTTGATGCTGTTCTTGGTGTTTATGAAACTAATTTAGAGTCTAGTTTCATATGAAATTGGTTTCACATCAACCGAAGTTGTATTTTAGGAGATATGATCAAAATACCAGACATATATCAAGCTGACAGAAAATAAAGGAGGCTGATGCTCGAGCATTAGAGATCCAGTGCTCGAGCATTGGCCTCCCAGAGGTCAATACTCGAGTATTGTGGTCCAGTGCTCAAGTATTGACTCCCCAGAGGTTAATGCTCAAGTATTATGGCCTGATACTCTAGTGTTGACCCCCCAAAAACTCACAGGAAGCTCTGAAAACTCATCATACTCGAGTGTTTGAGTTTGTGCTCGAATATTAACTTCCAAAATCAATTCTGAGCATCCAAATGAAGCTGAGATGAATGGTTAATCAATGTATAATGATAAAACATCTATTTAAAACATTTTAACCTTTAAAAAGAGTCATTTAACCATATCATCCTCTAATTAAAAGAATGCACAAATATTGATTAACCATTATGCATTGTAAAATCATTATGCACGGAAAATATGTATTGTGAAAACTTTTTGCATTGTAAAACGTTTTGCTCCTATTTGACATCATCAAAACTAATCATATCTAACACAAGCCTATCTTGTTCCCACCTTTTCCCTTGAACACCCCCATCTATATATAAGAATGAAACTAATTCCCCTTTGATATGGTAGGAGTTGAAGAAGATGGTGCTACCATCATATGTGAATTTGAGAAACATACATGGTAAAACTCCTTGTGAGTTATTCACAAAGGAGCATGCTGGATTACGAGAAGATACTGAATCATGGATGAAAGGAACGGCTAAGTCGTGTATGGTTCTTTCAACACTAATTACTACTGGAGTGTTTTCAGCTGCATTTAGCGTACCAGGTAGTATCAATGATAGTTCAGGAACTCCCAATTATTTATGGAATCCAGCATTTATGGTATTTGCAATATCAAATGCTATTGTATTGACATCATCTTTAGCTTCCATACTAGTCTTACTATCTATCATGGTCTCATGTTATGCAGAGTATGACTTTTATCACTCTCTTGCCTCAAAGCTAATATTTGGATTGGTAACACTCTTCGTCTCCATAACAAGCATGATGGTAGCATTTACTTGAGCTTTCTTCATTACATATGACCATGGCTTAAAATTAAAGTGGACTCCCAGCATCATTTCTGTGCTTTCATTTTTACCAATCGTCATATTTTTATTTTCACAATATCAACTTTTTATGACATCATTTACTCCACCTATTATTTAAGATCTTTGTTTAAGCCAAGCAAGCATATGCTTTACTAGGAAATAGAGGCTATTGTAATTTTGTTTTCCATGCTTCAATTTGTAATATATATTGGCCTTACCTAGATTTGGCAATATGTATAATTGTTCTTGTAGAATTTATAAATAAGTGATTTGATATTTTTATTGATCATTAGATCCTTGGCACATTAGCAAGGTACAACAGTACAAGTAACAGGAAGCTACAATCCATTTTGCATCAAATACTCAATGGCATTAATCAAATGACTATGTTCTAATAATTGGTTAGTGTGCATCCATAAACATAAAGTATTTTTGTGTACATCCAGTGTCCTAAAATATGTTTTTTCAAGTGCTCTACCATCCTTAATTAATTTTTTGATGCATCGAACATTTTCAATTGGTGAGTGCAAAATTAAATCAAAGAATACTTCTAAACACTGGACGCACCCAAAAAAAACTGCGTCAGGCGCCTATCAATGATTGAGAAGTGAAACACAATGGACATTGAGTGAATCGCTTTAAACACAACTAAATTTTGTTGCTTTTGCTTTTGCTTTTCATCTTTTCCTGCCAAAGTGTGTTAAACATCGAACGCATTTTGTCACAAACGTGGGGTGTAACATCTCCTATTTTCCCCTATATGTTCATAAAAGATCACTGTCGAACCACTCTTGGGCCTTGGATATTAAATTTGACCCAAAATTGTGAACTTGGATTTTCAACAACGTAAAAAAACATTGTTACTGTTTACGGGTCCTTTTTCCAGATTTCTAGGCTAAATTTAAAACATCATAATTAATTCTAGAAAAGTATAAATGGAGTGGTTCCAATTTCTAAATTTAGCTTGTTAAGTGACCTATAGGGGGAAAATACTCATTGGCCCTAAAACATGCCCATTTGAATCAGTTTATTCCAAAACCATTTACTATCCAATTGGTCAATTCCAGCTTTTACCTTAAACTTTGGAAATTCATATCTCTTAAAATACACATTAAAATTTTACAAAATTTATTTCATTTTAAAGCTCAGGATGTGTAGTTTCTGATTGAAAAGTTTCAGCTCATTTGGAGCTCGTTTGCTATTTTTCCTTGCCACGTGAAGCATATACATTTTTCAGGGCCTTTGGAATCCCCTTAACTTTGAAAACCAATTTTTTTGTTAAAATTCACCAAAACCTCTTTTTGGTTCCTTAACTCTTCTTTATCATGCATGACCATTCCCTTAACATTCCTTGTTAGTTTTAGTCCATTTTCACGCATGCCTTATCACACATTCCCATGATACTTTGTGTAGAGTTTTAAAGTTAAGCACAACATCAACAACATCAAGAGAGAGTTAGCAACTCAATATTTACACAACAACCATGCAAGCAAGGAGCAAATTCTTCATGCATCAATAATTTTTCCCTTACCCTTGCTTGTGATTCCACCTACATGGTTAGTTGAGGGGAATGATATTTGGGAATCCCAATAGCAAAACCATATAATCAAGATATTGTGAATGTGCATACATAACTTTAAACCATGTGTATGAACATATAAACATGTGACACATCAAACTTCACTTTAATATGAACATGGCCATAGCACAAAAGTCACATTTCATACACAAATCATGCACTTTAATCATCATAAAAGTTCATGTAACATTCACAACTCATTTTCATAAACATAAAAGGATATTAGTAGGTTTTACTACATTTTCTTTGCTTTCTTTTACCCCACTTCAAAAGTGCTCTTGGATCTCTTCCAAGTATGCTTCTTGGAGATCTTAAAACCCTAAAAATCATGGCATTACATCCATATAAACATGCCATCACTAAGATGCAACAAAACTTGCAAAAACCCATAAAACCCATTTTGGTTTCCTAAGAGTCCTACAAGTTCAAGACTTAATTTTTATGGCCCTTAAGGCTTCTAAAATCTATCTCTTGGCTTTACCCTACACAAAACATCATTTTGAAGCCAATGGAACCATAAAATATTCAAAAACACATCATTTCTATTTTTTCTTTAGCTTGGATGAAAACAACAAAAATAAGGAATTGAAGGGCTTTTCAACTTTGCTCATGAAACCATGTATTTCCTTGCTTCCAAAACCCCTTTTCTTAGCTTTGATCTACTCAAATACACATTCCCTTAGACCAAAAGAAATTTGGGCAGCACCTCCCCATAAACTTGAGCTTCCCAAAATTTTACAACAACCCAAACTAACTAACAACAAAGTTCATACTACTCAAGAAACAACTTGCAACCATTTTCCACCTTTAAAACCTTCTCTTTTCCATTTTAAACTCTTGAAATCCTAGCCATCTTCTTCCCAAAAGAGAGGTTCATTCAAGGAACAACTCAAGAGAAAGGAAGTAGAAGGTTACAAAACTTGAAAAAGATGAAGCTTGGTTGCTAGAACACATTACCTTGTGTTATGGGAGCTTAGTTCTCTTCTTTCTTGCTTGAGAATGGTGTTTTTGGCTTGGGAGAGGAGAGCAAATCTGATTAGATGGGAGGGGGAGGGGGCACGGATTTGAGGGAGAGAGAGGGCGAATTTTCTAATTAAAATTGCCTCTTGAAAAGTTGTGTGGAGGAGACTGATTCTTGGTGACCAAGTTTTAAAATACTAGGTGTAGATTGTGCCACATGTCCTCTTTGAATTGCTTGTTGAAAAGTGACTTTTTAGACTCCCTTTTCTGGTTTGGTTGGGCTGACTGGGCCCCTGTCTGTCCAATTACTTGATATGGTGGCACGCATTTCCGTAAAGTAACCTTTACGCGAGTAACTACCTTTTTACTTTTCCGGAGACTTTATCTCTCACGTGACGATATTCCCTATGGCTTCTTGCCTATGTGGCATCATGTCCTAGCCCAGAAGTGGTTGGGAAATGGGTAGAAGTGGAATTAGGCATGTATTTGCAAAGAAATGTTGCAAAATTCTATTTCTTTCAGTTTTTAGTGATTTTCATGCAGCTGAGGTTCAAGGGGGAAGAGTATGATTTCGTGTGTTTTAATGCTTCTATTGAGTTTAGGATGTGAAATTGTATAGGGTAGAAGTGAGTCCACAATTTTGGAATCATTGAAACCATAAATAACTCAATGGAAAGTTAAGGATTTTAGTGGCTAAGTTTTGAGTTGTTAAGGATAACATTGGCACAGGAGACGGGGAAGAAGGCGCGGTTAGTGGAGTGCCATTGTTCAATAATCATTTTAAAAATAGTACTGTGTGGCCCACCTAGCATATTGTGATGACGAAAGTTTCTCCCAAACTAACAGAGGTGGTTTTGCCCAATTTCTAAAAGCTCATGAGCATTTTTTTTCACCCAAGTAAAGTTTAAAGTGCTATATGGGCATTTTATTAATATCTCCTTCAGAGAGTTCTCACATACTATTTTCCACTGTTGAATTGGAGAATAAATGACAGTACATTTTAATGTTTGGATGGTATAAAACATATAGGTTGCCTTTAACCATAACAACAAATAATTTCAGCTTAATTTTTTTGCTTTCTTTTCTACCCATAGTCACATTTCTATTTCTTTAGTTTGAACTTTTTTATGATATTATTTACTCCACATACTATTTAAGGTTTTTGTTCCGGCCAAGCAAGCATATGCTTTTTTCTAGTACACAAAGGCCATGATGTCGTATCTTTGCATATCTTTCTGATTTCAATGAATGTGTAATATGTTTTAGTTTTTTCCATTTGGACAAGTATACATATGTCGTACAAGTAGAATCCTTTTCGCTTAATAATTAACTTAGAGCTGCATGATGATGGCTAATAGGATAACACTGGAGAACTTTGTATACTAAAGTTGCTATATAAAGGAAATAGGGAGAATGATGTGTGAGGACCACTAAAATATGCAGATGACTACAAAATGGTCAACACAATAGCATAACGACATTTAGGTGCTTAAGGAGCTTTTAAGAATTAACTTTCTTTTTAATTATAAAGACAACTATTATTATAAAGTTTTGAGATTTTAATTATATAAATTAACAGTAAAACATTCACTACTACAAAATATACTTACAACGTTGGCATTTAACGTCGGTTATTTGATAAACCCATGTTAAAAAAAGGCGATGGCATTTTTGTAATATTTTTTGAGAGTTTTAGCGTTAGTTATTTAAATAGTTGTTGTTTAAGAGAAGATGGTGGAAATTTTGTAATATTTTCAAGGGCATAGGCATCAATTATTTAAATGATCGATGTAAAAAAGGAGGCAGTGACACTTTTGTAATATTAATGAAAGAAGGTGGTGGTATTTTTTGTAATATTTTTAAAGGATACAGACGTTGGTCATTTAAAATAATCGATGTTAAAAAGGAGGTGGTGACACTTTTATGATATTAAGGAGGAGGAGGCTATGATATTTCTGTAATATTTTTGAAAAGTTAAAGAAAAGATGTCGGCCGACATTAAAAGGCTTATCATTTTATAATATAAACCACCCTCGTGTTTTCTAAGTTTCCCTTTGATTTTCATAAAGCCACCTATGTCCCCTTTTTTAGCCCACCAAAGTTTCATCATCCCATCATAACCAGTGTTCCCCAAAGTTTTCGACAAGCTCCACCACTTTTTTCATCACAGCTGCCACTGCATCACTGTTGTAAGATTTCTTCGTTTTTTTAATTTTATCACATCAAGTTATTGTTTGTTGATTATGTTCACAGACATGATTTTGAAAGTGCAGAAGAGACATAGATATGAGATTTCACTTGAATGACAAGGTGAGAAGTTGAAATAATTTTATGGATTTTTTATTCTCTTTGACTCCCTCTCACATTTGTTAACTCTCTCTTCCTCCTTTCATCAATGAAGATGAGACGCATATATTTGATTTCATCAACAGTGAGGTGAGACGCATATCTGGATTTATAGATCTATCATTATTGATATTGATTATACTCCTCCACATCTCTTTTTTTGTGTTTCCAAACTTCTTTTAAATTGTCTTCACTTTCATCTCCTTGATTTCAATAAGACATAGATTTGGTTTGTAGATATATGTTTAATTTTTTTTCAAAGCTTAGCTTTAACATCGGCTATTTATTATAAATAACCGATGTTAAAAGGTGAACAAAACAACCTCAGTGCCTTTAGAAACCGATGTTAAAAAGATTATTTGACCGACCTTAAAAGTTGTTTATGTTGCAGTGGTTAATGAGCTATTTTATATCTTCTCCTCTATTCAATTTAGTGGCTGGTTTTATTTGGTTCAATATAATGCCAATGTATTTGTGGCTACATATTGAAAATTTGAATTTTGGTTACACTTGTACATTGGTCATTGCATGGATGTTGCTGGAATTCCTGCTCGATATTGTCTTATTTGTGGAATTTATAATTTACTTTAATAAATGAAATTAAAATATTCTACGTGTGACTCTCCTCGAGCCCTGCAAATCGCTTTCACTAAATATTTAATTAATTCCATTGTCTGCTCTTACGTTTTAAGTATTCAAAAGTAAAATAAGCAAGGCTTTGATATTTTTCTTGAATGACGCAGTTTCAATTTTTGAGTAGTTTTTTATTATAAATAAAAATGTATATTTTATTGTATTTTTCTTTAAAAATTATAAAGAAAAATTCAAAACTATACCATGATATATCAAGATGCCACTCACTTTATACATGTAATGATAAACACAAAAAAAAAAACCATTTAGAAGGTTAGGCATTACCAAAAAAACGTTAAAGGAGGTATTTTAAAGGTCTCGAAACTGGTATTAAGCCGGTTTGTAATAACCTTATAAAAGTACGTTGATGTAAATCGATTCAAAACTTTTCTTATACTCTATCTTAAAAAGTAGCTTCCATCATTAGTCGATCATTAGTCGAAACAGGCGGATTAGAAGTAGGAGTCGATTTTGCATTCTTAAGGAAAGAAAACCCAATGGTGGGGCCCATATAAAGAAGGTAAAATGGATGGAAAATGTGACACCTCATATTTTTCCACTACCTTCTTATTCTAGATCACTTAGGAATCACTCTTGGGCTTTAGATATCAAGGTTTAACCCAAAATTGAGAACAAAATTTTCAAAAACATTTCAATAAAAACGTTGGCTCCGTTCATGGGTCTTTTTCCAAATTTCTGGCTAAACTTTGAAAAATTATAATTAATTCTAGAAAATTTGAAACTGAGTAATTCCAATTTGTAAATTTTGATTATTAAGTGAACTATAGGGAAAAAATACTCATTGGTTTCAATTCTTTCCCATTTGATACAGTTTATTCAAAAATCACACACTGTCCGAAATGGTTCATTCTATTTTTCAGATTTTACCTCAATCTTTGGAAAATCATATCTCTCAAAATACACATCCAAATTTCACAAACTTTATATCATTTTAAAGCTTAGGATGTGTAGTTTCGAAATTAAAAATTTCAACCCATTTGTAGCTCTTTTTCTATTTTTATTTGCCACTTGAAATAGATTCATTTTTCAGGGCCTTTGGAACCCTGCAACTTTGAAAACTAATTTTCTCTTAAATTCACCAAAACCTCTTTTAGTTCATGAGCTTGCCTTTGGCATGCATAATTATTTTCTTATCATCCTTTAGCCTTCCTAGCTCATTTTCATGTATGCATCATCCATATTCACATGTTCCCTCCTATTGGGGGTTTAAGTTACAAACCTACAACTTCAAAGACAAAGTATCATTTTGCATATTTACACAAAAGCAAGCAAGCATAAGAATCATCCTCAAGCATCAAGAACATTTTCCTTACCCTTGTTTGTGGTTGCACCTACATGGTTAGTTGGATAATGAGATTTTGAAATCCCAATAGCAAAACTAGCTAAACAAAAGTATTGTGAATATGCATGTAACAGCTTTTAAACAAGTATATGAGCATAGAACATGTGATATGTTCAAACTAAATTTTAATATGCATATGGTCATAGCAATCAAGATCACATTTCATACTCATATCATTCACTTCATTCATCACAAAAATCATGCATCATTACAATAGAGTTTCATAAAAAATAAGTTTAGTTTAGTAGTCTTGCTACCTTTGTTAAGCTTCTCATTTTTAACTTAAACTTCAAAGTTCTTTTGGATCCCTTCCAAGTGTGCTCTTGAGGGTCTTAAAATCCTAAAAAGCATGGCATAAGATCAATGTAAATACACAACCAACAAGTTTCCTTAAAGCTTGTAAAAACGCATAGAACCCCTTGTAGGTTTTTCAAGATCCCTACAAGTTCAAGGTTTAGTTTTTATGGTTCCTTAAAATTCTAAAATCCATCTCTTAACTTTACCCTACACAAAACATCATTTTAAAGCCATTGGAACCATCAAAACACTCAAAAACTCATTCCTTCGATTTTTTCTTGCCTTGGCCGAGAAGAAGAAAGAAAAGGGGAAAATGGGGTTTTTTCAACTTTCTTCATGTAACCTTATGTTTTCTTGCTTCCAAAACCCTTTTTCTTAAATTTGATTAACTCCAAAAACATTTAGATCAATCAAAATTTGGGTAGCACCTCCCCATAAACTTGAGCTTTCCATAATTTTTACAACAACTTAAATCAACCAACAACAACCAACAACCTATCTTTTACCTCTCAAGGAAGAGCTTGCAACCATTTACCACTTTTAAAACCTTCTCTTTTCCATTTTCAACTCTTGAAGTCCTACCCATCATCCTCTAAAAGGGAGGCTCATTCAAGGAATAACTCAAAAGAAGGTAGTAGTAGTTGCAAGACTCAAGAAAAGAGGGGGATTTGGTTGCAAGAACACTTTACCTTGTGTTATGGAAGCTTGGATCTTCTTCTTCTTGCTTGGGAGGTGGTGTTTTCTAGAGAGAAGGGAGAGCAAAAATCTGATCAAGAAGAGAGGGAGAGAGGACGTGAATTATGAGGGGAGAGAGAGGAATTTGTGTTTTACTAATTCCATGTAAAATGAATGTGTGGAGGATAAACATTCTTGCAGCCCAAGTTGGAAATACTTGATCCACATTGTGCCACTTGTCCTTGTCCCATTCCTTGCTGAAAAAGTGACTTTTCAGACTTCCTAGGCATCTGATTTGCTGACTGGGCCTTTGCCCGGTCCAGTTACATGATCCGGTGGCACGCATTTCCGTAAAGTAACATTTACACGAATAACTACCTTTTTACTTTTTCAAAAACTTTATCTCTCACGTGGCGCCATTCCCCAGGCCTCCTTGCCTAGGTGGCATCATGTCTTAGCCCATAGCATCTCCGGGTTTCCCTCGTAACTCGTCATGATTCCTCGATTTGCGTGTAACACTGTAAAACGAGCTTCCAGTGGCCAATTTGACTTAAGGACATGGAAAAATTATATATTTTCCCCTAATTCTCAAGCTCTTATTTATTTCTCAAAATTCTTCCTGGATTTTCTGTAATTAATTTTCTAAGAAAATACTTTTTCGGACTTTTCAGGCACTGTTGTTCTCCATACAACGAAACTGCCCGCAGCGGATACCGAGTAATAATTTTATTAATTACTTTATAACCCAACTAAACTTTTCTCAGTTCGAATCTCCAGCATTTGAAAACTCCTGCTACCTCAAAGAATTATTTCTCGGTCGTCCTTAACTCCGAAATCCTTTATTTACCACTTATTTACGAAAATGCCACTATCTTTTTTACTTTTGCCATAATTTCCAAAATGACATCACTTTTTCTACTCTTTCTTAATTCCAACCTTGCCCTTGGTTGACTTTGACTTTTGGTCAACTTTGACATTTTGTTGACTTTTGACCAAATTACCAAAATGTCCTTATTATTTGATGACATTTTATGCCCTATGCCCTTTTTAATCAAAATGACCATTTTACCTTGTCATTTTTGCCAAATGTCCATTTTGCCCTTGGGTCATTCTTAAAATCCTCAAGACTAAGGACTTAGTCAATTATGATCCTTCTTATCTAAAGGTATTTTCCTTATATCCATGGGCATTAAATCATTACATAAATACCGGCTTAGCCTTTATTTCCACTCACATGAATATACAGATATTACATTTCTCTCCTCCTTAAAATAAATTTCATCCTCAAAATTTACAGACATCATATACTTAATTCTGGCATTCATCCTTCACATTCTCCTTAATTTCCCATGTTGTTTCCATCTGGCATCAATCTTTTCTAGATACCTTCAATTACCAGATCCGGATTGCCCCTATCTAGCTGGGAAATGTGAAGGACATTATATTTATGCTCAAACTTAGGGGTAGAGTTAATTGGTAACTTATAAGTCCAATATACTTTATACTGAGCTTTCTGATTTAAGCTCTATTCAGCATAATGGAGATCCACATCTCCTACCATACTAGGCCTTATAAAACCCTACTCAGGCACTGGAATGATAGTTGTTACCATAAACCCAATCAGTTAATGCACAATACACATTCCAGCTCCCTTTCAACTTCAATTTCCATGTTCTCGATATATCTTCGAGTGGCTAAATTATTCTTTAATGACCACTTTTGTTTATGTTGCCAGAAATATACCAATTCTGTCAATCGGTCCACGATTATCCAACAGGCACTAGCATCCATCTTTTCTATCATTTTCACACTGACTTCCATCATAACACCATCCATTACAACACTATTCCACTTCCATTCTGGAATCGACGAAGGTCACAACATCCTTGGTGGCTTTTGTTATTTTGCCCTCACTCTCAGAAAGATAAGATATCTTGCCACATCATCAGTGGTGTCTTCTTTTCATCCTAGGCCACCCAAAACAGTTGTTTCACTTCACAAAATATATTCATCATTCCTGGATGGATAGTGTACCTACGCTTATGAGTTTCATTAAGCACTCATCAAGTAATTACTGCCTTCTAGTAGGCTTTGGAGGGATATAACCTTTGTCTCTACACTTTATTATTCCCTCACGAATCTCATACAATTCAGTGTTTCCCTCAAGGCTCAACTATGTCTTAACAGATTGAGTAGAGTGATCATCCATCTGAGCCTTTCCAACTTTCCATTCCATACAACTTATAATTTGAGTGGTGCCAAATCTGTTAGGTCACATACCTAAACTTTTCATCCATCTCCTGTCCAAATATCATCAAGCAATCCCTGCTCTTCCATGAGCATCTTATTCACCTGCCCCATTTTCCGACTTAGCGCACCCCAGTGCATAATTTACAACATACACAATCCAATAGTCATGGTCGTCGAGTAATTTCCCCCATCGCCTTACAGGTCAATGATTGCTCCTCATAAATAGTGCCTCCCTTGTTTTAGAGTAAGACAATTGCTGATAGTTCCAAGTCAAATGTGGGAAAAATTTTCAACATGAGACTTTAGTTGATACGGAACATAGCAACCCTCCCCTGTTAATTCAACACAATTTCCCAGTCCATGCTCACCGACACCATTGTAGACCACACATGTCTACTTTAGATCTGGGATCACCAATATCAGGGTCTGAGTAGGCTTGCCCCCTCATCAATGTTTAAAAATTTGAGTTTTAATTTACACAAGACACAACGACCTTTCTCAATGTCAGGGTATAGGTAGGCCTGCCGTCTCGTCAAATTTTTAGAAATCGGGTTTTAATTGATGTGAGACACATCGATTTTTCCCTGCTATATTTATAGCATCCGAGTCTAGGTAGGCTTGTCTCCCCATCACTTTCCCCAGATGTTAGCCTCATATTTTTCCAACTCGCGTAATAATTTAATCATTTTAAATGAGTCTAGCCAGCGATAAAGCAATCCAGGGAAAGTTTATATAAATCATTCACAAACTCCCGCCATTCTTCTCTAAAGATTTGGAGTACACCAATACATTACCAATATGTCACTTATCAGAGACTATGACAAAACAATCCAGGTACAGCCGGAAAAACAATCCAAAAAATCACAGGGGCATTCTTTAATCCAATTCTAACAGCATTACTAGAAACTCATAGTATTAGTATCTAGTCTAAGAAGTCATCTTATCAATATCACCTACTCGAACACGGAGTGGATGATAGCCTGGCTTAAAATCAATCTTAGATAATACCTTGGCTTCAGTCAATTAATCTAACAGATCATCAATTCGGGGAAACAAACATTTTCTTTTCCACCGTCATCTTAATCCATTCACGGTAGTCTATACATAATTTAAGACTCTCATCTTTCTTTCCACAAAGAGAACTAGGGTTCTCAGGATAACACGCTGGGCCAAATAAACCCTTTCTCTAGCAGCTCTTCAATATGATGCTTTAGCTTCATCATCTCTCCTGGAGCAATCCAAAACAGAGTCTGCAAAATCCAACTGTTCCCGATATTAATATCAAAGATAAAATCCACCTCTCTCTAGAGGCGACCCATCGATTTCCTCAAACAACACATCCGGGAACTCCCTGACTATCGGAATATCTGGAAGGAATCATTTCCTTTCATATTCAAACCCTTCTAGAGGCATCTCTCTGCTTTCATTCATATTCGAGCCATTAAGCTTCCATTTTGAAGCTTTTTAGTAATCCTTTACCTCCACACAATATCTCATACTTAGCTGGCTTGATTATACTTTATTCAGGACTTACACTTCACTTACTTCCTCTTATTGGAACAAAATTGTGCTAATTGACAACTGGGTTATCAGAAGAAATAGTCAAGGTTACTCTCTCTGTACTAGCTAACCACAGTGAGGACAGCCTCCCATCTTAAACTCAACCTGGTCCCTCTCATTCTCACGTTTCTAAGAATAGCATACAGCTATGACTCCAAGCCACGCAGGCTTGCCACATAGGCTCATTTATTAATGCATATCAACGCTAATTCACAGGTTTGGTCTTCAACCAACACCTTTCAATATCACTAAGAGATCTTTTAGAAACTTATAGACCATGAAACATGAGTTAAGAATAAGTTATGTATTCTCAGTGGGTAGCTAGATTGATAATTCTCCCAGACTAATCATAGAAACCCGCTTATCCTCTTAGGCTTTTCTTATTCCTCTTTGTTACCTTAGGAATCCCTTACTATTCATCATCCATTCTCAGGCCACATTCCTCTTACTATACTGCTTGGGCTTTCAACACAATTTTATTCATTAGCCCATTCATCACCTTTTCTATGCCAACCTGCTATATCAAAGGATTGAACAATCCTTACTGTTTCTCTTACGATTATCACCACGATGTTACGGAGAGGATTATCTCATATGTTGTCATATACCCAAATCATTCAAGGGACTTTATTCTTGACTAGTATTAGCCCATTTTCCCTTTTCATTTTGGGATACTTCGTATGCCATACTTTTATCATGTGTGTGTATAGGAATAGAAACACCCCATGTTTTATCATTGGTGTAACTGTCCCATACGATACAGGAAGAGAAGCACCTCATATGCAACTGTCCCATATAATTGCGAAGAGAAGCACCTCATGTGTAAATGTCCCATACAATTCCTGTTTATCAGGAAATAGCATGCTAAATCATGGCAACATTATTCTGGCATAGGAAAACCACCACCCAAACTTAGCGAAATATTGGCTAACTAAAACTTTTTCCATCATACTTTCATTTGGGTACATCCTCTTTTCATCATCATCAACATGCCTTGTCCCAATTAAAAGCTTCTCATAGCTTTCTTAATCACTTAGCAATGGCAATTAACATCAATGAAAAGTTCATTTCTCACTTTTCTATTTGGCCTAAGCATCACACTTTTTCTGATGCCTGATGATGTATTACAATATCACTAGTAATGATCTCAACGTATAAGACATCCTCAAGTCCTGAAGAATTTATCTTTACTGTTTCTAAGTGTAACATATGTCATCTTTCTCCATTTCGCATCATCTGCATCGTTATAATGGCTACCTGATTTTCCCTTCAGTAGCTCTTAAATTTCTTGACCTCAACTGGGCCCCTCTATGAGTGAGTCTGAGAAATGTATGGCCATACTGTAACGAAAAGGAGTTTTCGTTTCTTTGATCAGATTACTCAGGGATCGAGAAATTAATGGTCGGGAATAGGAGGATGATGTCATACATGCCTCATCCTTGACCGAGATATCGCGTGACAAAAAGGACGTGATGTGGTTGCGTAAAAGGTTGCGTCGTGTTAACGATCCTCGTATGATTTGGGTAGCCGTAATTTCTTGCCAGAGATCGCTTGCGACTTGTGGGCTTATGTTGAGATTAGCACACTGCCAACTTCATATGTGCCTACAGGGTCACACGCAAGAACAGGCCAACATAAGCTTTATTTCTAGGGTTTATTCAAATTATATATATATATGTATATACGTGTTAAAATTCGAAATTGCACAATATTATGTAAAATAATATTTGTGTGTGTTAGTTTGATATTTAATTTATTTGATAAGTTAAATAACTAACATTAATTTAATTTATAAAGATAGATTAAATTCATTGGCTCATTATTTAGATTAATTAAATGGATATGATTTGATCAGATCACTTTAATCCAAATCAAGATCACAAGATTCAAATTTCATATTTTGTACTTCAAATTTTGGATTTCAAGATTAATAAAGATTAATCTTGAATATCTTTTGAATTTTCGAATATCAAGATTAATCTTTGATATCTTTTTGAAATTCAAATCTCAAGATTAATAAAGATTAATCTTAAATATCCTTTTTGAAATTTGAATTTTAAGATTAATAGAGATTAATCTTGGATATCTTTTCATATCTGAATTCAAATTTTAAAGATTAATCGAAGATTCTAGGAGCTCTCTATGAGTTTTATAAATATGGGAGCTCGTGAATAGAAAACGTATCCCATTCTGAATTTGTTCTTGAGCCAAAAACCCAAGAGAGAGAGTGAAACTGAAAAGGCGCTAGCACGCTGTCATTGTTGAATACTGTTCGTGTGGATACGATAGAGGGAGGTGATCAAAGAAACGTCGGCTCCTCGTGATCGGAATCAAGAACGTAAAAGGTCATGGAATCTGAAGAGATCCAAACGCAAAGGAAGGGATAAACTCAAAACGTAAAAGGTATGTCATCATCTCATCGATCTAAACACCTTTAACAGATCCGTATTTGGAATTAAAAAAATTTAAATTCCACTGTGTGTATGTTCTAATCCCAATAGCATCATTGTCGATCACAAGCGTGGGGACATTTTGTAATTGAGAGTTGAAGCTTGCAGGAAACTAGGAAGAAATTAATCATTCTCTAAGAGTTCTATTTATTTATAAGTCAATCAAAATATGTTTAATTTGATTTAAGAAAAAATATTGTAACTCATTAAATTTGTCTTAAGATTTATTAAGTTTTCAATTTACCACTATTTAATAACATATCTTATGTAAACAAAGTATACATGAACATAAATAAAAGGTTTGTATAAAAAATAAATAAATTGTATAAGTGTATAGTCACATAAATTATTTAATGACTTCACTCATAAATAAAAAAAACCTATTTTGTAAATAGTAAAAATGGAGTATGGGTTAATCAATAGATGATTAGTTAATTTGTTATTTACATTAAATTACTTAGGAATAAAATATAGGCTCCACGTAAAATTCGATCTAAGTTAGTGCTACTATATTGTATTTAGCTTAGTTTTTATTTGATTGCCCCCACAAGCTTATCAAATAACTATGTTTTAACGACTGAGAAAGAATAAAGGTTTAATGATAGTGGAAGACCAAGACTTTTGAGGTTGATAAGACATGAATCAAGAAGCACTCATGGAATATTGCACTTTTGGGGACTTTTCCTGGAAATTTCCGCCTTGGAGTATAATAATTTGCTGATTTATTTTCTATTGTCTCACATGTATTATTTCAACAGTCATTCTCATCCATTTAGCTGTGAACAATATTGAACCCAAACAGTAGTGTTCTTTTGGTCAAGTACAGGTATCCACTATCAAAAGATATATTTGAAGTATTATCAGACATAAATGTATACATAACTCTCAATAGAATTTAAATATTAGTTCATCATATAATGAGGAATTAGCTCTTTCTAGTTTTCATTAGATCCAATCATCATTATGTTGGTGCTACCGGCCACTAGTCATCTTTGGTGTCCAAAGTGATACATAAAAATTTTAATCAGTTGGAGTTAAGGTTCTCGGTTTGCAATTATTTCATGAAGAAATATAAACCAGTTAGTTTCAAAGACTTACCAAACATCAGAGCCAAATTAGTGATCCATCATTGTTACATACATACATACATACATACATATGTACATACATACATATGCTGCGCATCATTTCTAGAGATTTTAACCAAAGCAAAGTTCTTTACAACTTCATCGGCTCATTACTTATTTTTTAAAAAAGAAAAACAAATATCTTGACTCAAATTCTATCCTTTATTAAGATTTCTTATAGAGAGTCCCCTCATGCTTTATTATTCACCTTTTTATGCCATAAATAAGGTGATGCATCATTGTCGATCACAAGCGTGGGGACATTTTGTAATTGAGAGCTTGAAGCATGCAGGAAACTAGGAAGAAAATTATCATTCTCTAAGAGTTCTATTTATTTATAAGTCACTCAAAATATGTTTAATTTGATTTAAGAAAAATATTGTAACTCATTAAAATCTATCTTAAGATTTATTAAGTTTTCAATTTACCACTATTTAATATACACTGTATCTTATGTAAACAAAGCATACATGAACATAAATAAAAGCTTTGTATAAAAAATAAATAAATTGCATAAGTGTATAGTCAAATAAATAATTTAATGACTTCACTCATAAATAAAAAAACTATTTTGTAAATAGTAAAAATAGAGTATGAGTTAATCAAGAGATAATTAGTTAATTTGTTATTTACATTAAATTACTTAGAAATTAAATATATGCTAGAGATCGACCTATATTAATGTTACTATATTGCATTTAGTTTAATTTTTTTATTGCCCTCACAATAATGCTAATCAAATAACTATGTTTTAACGACTAAGAATGAATAAAGGTTTAATGATAGTGGAAGACTAAGACTTTTGACGTTGATAAGACATGAATCAACCTCATGGAATATTAAATTTAGTTTAATTTTTTTGAGCCTATATTTACATTAAATTACTTAGATATTAAATATATGTTCCGCGTAGAGATCGACCTATGTTAGTGCTACTATATTACATTTAGCTTAATTTTTTTATTGCCCCCACAATAACGCTAATCAAATAACTATGTTTTAACGACTGAGAAAGAATAAAGGTTTAATGATAGTGGAAGACTAAGACTTTTGAGGTTGATAAGACATGAATCAAGAAGCACTCATGGAATATTACACTTTTGGGGACTTTTCCTGGAAATTTCCACCTTGGAGTAATAATTTGCTGATTTATTTTCTATTGTCTCACATGAATTATTTCAACAGTCATTCTCATCCATTTAGATGTGAACTATACTGGACCCAAACAGTAGTTTTTTTTTGTCAAAGTACAGGTATCCACTGTCGAAAGATAATCATATTTAAAGTATTATCGGACATTAAATGCATACATAATTATTAATAGAATTTAAAAATTAATTCATCATATAATGAGGAGTTAGCACTTTCTAGTTTCCACTAGATCCAATCATCATTATGTTGGTGGCACCGGCCACTAGTCGTCTTTGGTGTTCAAAGGGATACATGAAAATTTTAATCAGTTGGAGTCAAGGTTCTCGATTTGCGATTATTTCATGAAGAAATATAAACCAGTTAGTTTCAAAGTGTTACCAAACATCAGAGCCAAATTAGTGATCCATCATTGTTACAAATACATATATATATATATATATATGCTGCGCATCATTTCTAGACATTTTGACTAGAGCAAAGTTCTTTGAAACTTCATCGGCTCATTCCTGATTTTTTTAAAAAGAAGAACTAATATCTTGACTCAAATTCTATCCTTTATTTAGATTTCTTTTAGAGAGTCCCCTCAAATGTGTTTTCGGTCTGGGCCAGAGAGGCCCACACCGAAAAAAAAATTCCGGACTGGGCCTCCACTGAAGGATTTCGGGTGTACCTGAAGATGCCGAATTATGAATCTGCAGATACCCACGCGGAACTCGAATCACAAGTGCGGATCCGAATATAAGACACAGCAAAAGCACCGAAGGCGAGAGGAGAGGAGATGAGAGGATTCTCTCTAAGAGAAAAGGGAAGGGAGAAAACTTGTTTTCTCTGAGCGTTACGTCTCTACCGTCTTTGGGGAGCCACCCCCCCTCTTATTACTTCCCACTAGGGTTTAGGTTTACGCATTTAACCTAACCCATGGACTTAGACCTAATCCATCAAGGATGGCCCATATTCCAACATCTCCCACTCACACTTGGCGGATTACGAGACGTTAGCATCATCCTTCTCTCTTCTTCCTTTCATACTAGGTGCTTTGCCGTGACCGCATGGGCATGACGTCTTTTAGATGTTTGTACTAGAAATCCCTTTTACAAGACTAGCACAAGACAATCTTTCTTCATGTAGCTTGAATCTGGTTATTATGCCTCATATGTCCTAGATTTAACCAAAATACACTTTCACTTTGACGAATCTAATCCCTCCTAAGTCAACATAAGACTTAGATCGTCTTTCTCGTATGCATGGTATCCACACTTATGAAATCTCCAAGTTGATATCATAAGGGACATGTCACAGACACCAGCATAGTTGTGTATTTGTCAGGTAATCTTTCTTTCGCCCATATATCATTTTGATATACATCAACCGCTTTCCTAACATAGTACCTTGTATCGCATCTATCATGATAGTAGGATGTACGTTAAGGTAGCAGTCATTGAAGTATACCTCCATGATAATGTCAAAGTCAAAGAACATAAGTAGAAATATTAATTTCTTGGGACTCACACAGCAACGAAGCAGGGATCCATTCACTTGCTTCCCTTTTGCGGTTCTATAACACATGTGGTATGAATCACATGCTACGGTGTTTCTCTTATATTATAAGAGCGTACGTCATTTTAATACTTACTACGAACACCGTACAGACTTTTAGCCTAGATGTTCTCAACATCTAAACCCAAATTCTTCTTTCTCATTCTCATATGACGTCAGTATTAAAGAATTTGTTGTCTGGTAACAGGCATCATGGGAGCGGGTTCCCATGATTCGATCCATGTTTCATAGTTATATACATTGGATCTCATCCCGACACGCTACACAGTTGCCGAGGCGACACGATTTGTATTTCTTCTCTACCATATCAGCATTCCTGCTGCCTTACTGGTGAATACAAGTGTCTCATCTTTGCATACTCCTCCTGAGTATCAAAGGCGGTAGCT
>JANTPZ010139376.1:0-45521 GCA_025593235.1 Vachellia pachyceras | reverse complement strand
AAGCGAGCAGTAGCTCGGACGTGATAAGCTGGTTCAGGCAGAACTTACGTTCGTGTGAAAGTGGCCATTGACCTCCACCACGGATTGGAAGCAGAGGTTGTATCATTTCCATAGACCAACTCAGAAAGCTGGGAATGAGCAATGCGTGAGGCTCGAGAGCAAGAGTGGATTTGAGAAGAAAATGGGAATAGGCGTTTGGAAGCAGAATTTCTGAGAGCCACCGACGCCATTGGGAAGGGAAGGAGTCGTTAGTGAATGGACGAAAATGGAGAAGCAGCCCTAGAAGGGGAAAATGCGGAGCATCGAGCGCAAAGTGGCGAAAATGCTCCCTAGTAGAATGGGGTTTTAGCTGCGTTGAGGGTTTTTACTTACAGCGCAGTGTCCGGCTCGCACTACCCGACCCATTTGATTCCATGGTGATGTGGCCCAATTCTTCCAACCCGACCATTTGGGGTGTAGTTACGAATTGAATTGATGACCAACGGCTGGTTGGATCAAGTGGTAAGCGGCTTGTTCCAATTTAAGTAAGGTTTCGGGTTCGAGCCTTGTGTATGCAGCAGCCACTGTTGGGAGACTCACCCGCCATGTCAGGTGCGCGACGCGGGTCGGGTCCGGACGTAGTCGGAGCAAAGCTCCGGTGAACCGGGCGGGCAACCGAAAAAAAAATTACGAATTGATGTTATTTTTGGACTAGACGTTAAATTACAGGGAGAGTGACAGAAAAATAGCTTTTAAATATTTTAAACCTCAAATAGTACCATAAGTAAAAGAAAGGACACATTGACATTAGTTTACAATTTTGAATTTCACAATTTAAAGGAAAATACTAAGTCATCCTTAAGTATTTTTATCACATGCAAAATGTTATGCTATCATCATCTTCAACTTCTTCCTATGTTCTTACAATCTATGGGAAAAGGGGAGAGCAGCTCATGGTGGTAATAGAAGAAGAGACCTCCAGCTCCTCCTTCACCTTCTTCCTCTGTTCTCACCTTCAACAGGGAAAAAGGACATCAATAGCATGACCAATAAATGGAAGAGAACTTGAACCTAGCACCTCCTTTTCCATCACCGTCTCATGCGTCTTCATCTTCTTCTTCCTAAGACTCATCTCTTAGTCACACCTCCACTCTACATTATCGTCGGCCTCTCCTCTATTGGCTCTTTGCATACCCACTTATCATACGCAAACCCTCCCTATTAATCTGTTAAAAAAAACCATTTCAGAACCAATCAGAAAGTACAAGGAATATAAGAGAAGATGATTTTGCCTTTTGTACTAGTTGTAAATAATAAAATTGAATATGTACAAACAAAATATGAATACCGATGTAGGTTGTTACTGTCATATGAGTACTTATGTCTTGTCAGTGCCATTAGTGAAGTTGTCAATTTTATTGATAGTGTCATCAGCATTGCTAATTAATGTTTTGTGGTGTATAGTTTATTCTTATATAAATGTAATATACGTTATTTTCCTATCATCCTCCCTAAATTATACTACTAGTAGATTTTACATATTTGATCATTTGTGTAATTCACCCCTGTGATCAACTTGATTTTTTTAAGTATAGATATACTTCTATTCAAGGGCATATTAGAAACTAAATATCGGTACCTTTTTCATCGTACATTCAAATTTTAGTAAACCATATTATAAGACGGTTTATATGCGAATTGACGTTGATGGATCTGTGGACCATCATCAGAACGCTGCATGCGAGATGAGCAGGGGAACTGGAATGGAGGGTTTCAAACCAGTCTTGGCTTTGTTTCATAAACAGAAGCTGAGCTGCATGACGTATAGGAAGGTTTTTTGCTGTGTCAAACCACCTTGTCAAACCAAAGGGTTTGACAAGGTAAAACTCTATACGGACTCCATTGAAGCTATACAATTCATATTTTCTAATTGTGGTCTTTCACACCCGCTCTATCAAGTCGTTAGAGATATTCACTCTCTTATTATAAGGGACTGAGATTTGGAGATCATTCACTGCTACATGAATCGCTAGTTTGTGCTGATTATATCGTCAAGAATAGGCATATATCCAGAATAGGTTGTCTTTATCTTTAGGAACCTTCAAATTATTGTGGTGAACCTCCTTGACTTGACTTGACGTCGTGTTCGGGGATTACTTCCTCTGGCTTGCCATTGATGTAATAGTTGAAACTTCAAGCTGTGCCTGCCTTGTTATTAAAAAAAAAAAATCTTTCAATACCCCCGATACTGTTGTCAATGATCAACGTGATTATTCATGGCTGCAGTGTTCGCAATCCCACGCATGGGTTGGCTTTGGAAGCTCTCTAAAGTCTAAATTACTGGGCTTGGGTTCTGGCGATGAAAACTACGCAAATTGTATATTTTAATTCGTCTCTCGTTAAGGGGAATACGATCTATTAGCCATAAATAATTAAAATATATCCGAAAGATGTATTACTGATTTGATGATTATCTTTAATATAATTTACATCTATTAAATAAATCATATTGATTAGGATTGCATTTACGTGATCACTTCTCAATGAAATTTCCTATTTCTGCAACTAACTTAGGTCGTTTGAAGCTTTATAATAAGTACAGCAAAATCTGCCTTGATTTATCCACCTTATCTCGTATAATGAATATAAGTATAAGAAATTTATAATAAATTCTCAAATAGAAAAATTAACGAATAAAAGTCTTAAAAATTTACAAAATTAGCATAAGGTCTCTGAAGTAGCTGCTGAGGTTGTTAATGAAAGTTGGTAAGGTTGTTAATGACAACCTCAGCAGCTAATACTGAAACTTTATGATAATTTTATGAATTTTAAAACATTTTATTCGTTAATTTCTTATTTAAAAGTGGATTGCAAATTTTCCTAAAAATATTAATCCTTTTTTTTTTGAATCATGAAAGGCAAGCTAAGCTTGAAAGGGGGATTACAAAATGAGTTGAGGGTTATTCCCTCCTACAGATGTTTTATCAAGAAGGATATAATCCCTACAGCTTATAGGAACATCTTGGAGGATACGAAAGATAGACCCCCCAATATGAGCTTCGCGTGCTATGACATCCGCACACCTCAAAATCTCTCTATTACTCTGGTACAACTCAACATTCCAGCTGCCATATATCAGATGACGAGTAGCTTCAATCTCGTGATGTAGGTGATGACTATATCCACTATCCCTCAACAAAGTATTCACCGCTTCTAAAAAAATCAGAGAAAACATTTATGTCTGCAGAGTTCCCTTGAGAAAATATTAATCCTTGAGTTCCCTGCTTAGCTCCTTTTATCCACCCTATCTCTTCTATGCCCCCCTCATTTATTACTGTCCTCATCATCCATCTCCCAACAGGGACCCGATCAGCGCTTCACTTTTCAGCTCCTTTGCCGCATCGTTTACTCTTTGCATCGAATTCTTTCGCTTTCTCCTCCATTTTCCTCGTCAAGCCCCCTTCTTCTCTTACCCCTCGTATTTTTAGTTTATTTTCCTGAAGAAAGAAACTTTGGCTAACACAATCAGGACTTTGATTGTACCCCTCCTTTCTTCTGCCGAAAACTCATTTGCTGCCCTGTCATCTCATTTCGATAGTGCTGTGTATTTGGAATTTTTGATCAATTTCGACTTTTTTTTTGGGCTTGTTACAAATAACCTGACCTCCTTTCTCGTGTGAACGAATGGGAAGCATTGGCTTTAGTTGATCAGGAGAAGGTTGTTCATCATCAGAGCTCTCGATGAATATGATTCCCTGGGGTGGAGTCAGTTGCTGTTTGAGCGCGGCTGCCCTTTACCTTCTCGGGAGAAGCAGTGGCAAGTAAGTGAATTGTTGTCTATATTCACCCATCAATATGAAGCTATGAACTATGACTAACGTGTAATCTATTTTGCTTAAGACTCGTCGTGGCATTCTCTAACATGGGAAGCTATTTTTGTGCAACAGAGATGCCGAAATCCTTAAATCCGTTACCCGTGTCAACCAGTTAAAAGAATTAGGTATGCGTCTTTTCTATAACATGAGATGAACGTTCTGGATACTTTTTTTTAATCTTTTTATGCTTCCAGAAAACGGTAAGACTATGCTCATGGAAATTTTAAATTGTATATTTATGGTACAAGTCTCGGAACCTAAAGATGCATAATGCAGGTTTGTATTGGCAGTGCTCGTAGATTTGCTTAGTTTTGTTGCCTCCATCGCAACTAATTGAGTATAGTTATATCCTAGGAACGCAATTTTTAAATCAAAGGCATTGTTCCAACTGCTATTTACGTGAAAACATCACGTTAATAAAGGTTGCTGAAAATTACAGACATTGTTTCACCAAGTATTTCTTTCCATTCAGCATCCTGAAAACCCATTGTACAGACCTTGCAGTTCTATCACTTAATTTAGTACAAAACGTCATCCTGCTAGCAATTTTGGAAGTTTGATCCATTTGTTACTTTTAGCTTCTATTGTCTAAACTTAGGTGCCACTGCCGCGCCAGTCTGAAAGATAGCTTCTTAGCCCTAAGAATGACCTTATTTGGATGCTTAATTACTCTTGGTTGTGCTTAAATATTAGCCCTAAGATAACGATGCAGTTTTTTTCATCATAATTTGTATTTTTTTCACCTTTCAGCGCAGCTGTTAGATGCTGAAATATTACCTCTAGTTGTTGCAATTTCCGGAAGGGTTGGCTCTGAAACCCCAGTTAACAGTGAATTCAGTGGTTTAAGGGGTGCAATAGTTGAAGAAACGGTAGATGAGCCAAAACATTCTTCAGTGCTCGAATAGTCTTTTTCTATGAAATATTTCCCATCTTGTTTCAGTCCCTGTAAATTGATGTTGATCAGGATTGTCCTTTTCTCTCCAGGCAGAACAACATTTTCTTAAACACAACGATGCTGGTTCGTGGATACAAGATTCTGCTTTAATGCTGTCCATGAGTAAAGAAGTTCCTTGGTATCTGGTGTGGATATACCTCCCTCCTTTTAAACTTATTAATTAACGTGTAATTAAAGTTATGGAGTGATGACCCTCTTGCATTGAGATAAATGAAAGACCCAAAAAAGTGTTTGACAGAATGCATTTTTTTTTATTTTTGACAACCAAAATCACTTGAAGTGAATGGTGGTCAATCTATATACATATCACAGCTCCTCATTTTTGTATTTTAGGATGATGGAACTGGCCGTGTTCATGTGGTAGGAGCTCGGGGTGCTACAGGTTTTGTATTACCTGTTGGAACCGAAGCATTTGAAGAGTCAGGTCGTTCACTTGTGCGCGGAACATTAGATTATCTCCAAGGTCTCAAGGTGGGAGTGCTGTTAATTCATTATAATCATCCCCGACCCAAAAAGGCTCCTTCTCACCTCCCAAAATTGAATTTAGATTAGAGAAGAGGACCTTCCCTGGCTTCAATGAACTGACAAAGTTTAAACCACTTTTTAGATGCTTGGAGTCAAGAGAATTGAACGAGTACTTCCAATTGGCACATCCTTGACAGTTGTTGGTGAGGTATGTAGTGGGGGAAATTGTAGTTAAATGCATTTCAAATATTGAAATAATTGAACGGGGACTCCCATATGAATTGCAAATGATATTAAAGAGTAGTCTATGCTTACAAAGAAAAGGGGCATGTATTTTAATTTTTTTTAACCACAAAAAACTCCTTTTGTTTTACTAATTCATGATTTGTTCTGCAATAACTTTTGAATTGTATGAATGATCAGGCTGCTAAAGATGACATTGGAACCATCCGAATTCAGCGACCTCACAAAGGGCCATTTTATGTCTCTCCAAAAACAATTGATCAGCTAATTGCCAATCTGGGGAAATGGGCAAGGTTGCACTTTATAGTTGCATAGGTGTTTATTTGGTGTTTTTATGTACTACCTTTGGATTGACTGAAACGTTCTTGATAGGTGGTATAAGTATGCATCTGCGGGCTTGACCCTTTTTGGTGCTTATTTAGTAGCCAAGCATGCCATTCAGTACATCTTGGAAAGACGAAGACGCTGTGAACTGCAAAAGAGGCATGCATCACCTCATGATCCTTCTCATTAGTATTGAAAAACTGAATAGCATTCAAGAAATTGAATCAAAAAAAAATGAATCAGACAAATGCAATTTTCATTTCTCTGTTATTCTGTTTAGGGTTCTTGATGCAGCTGCTAAGAGATCAGGGCAAGATAGTGAAGGTACATCGCTAAGAACCTGTGTCATTTAATTTTGCTGTGACTTTTGTCAGGGTGACTCAAAATCTGTGACTTCTTCTCAGGTGAAAAGGCTGAGAGTTTACCAGATGGTGCAAAAAGGGATCGCATAATGCCAGATTTATGTGTAATATGCCTTGAGCATGAGTATAATGCTGTTTTTGTTCCGTAAGCTACTAAACTTGTCCTCTTTCTTGCTTGACCAAACTTTTCTGATCTTTTACATGTTTCCGATACTGAAGTCCTTTTATAATTTCAGGTGTGGGCACATGTGCTGCTGCACAACTTGTTCTTCCCACTTGACTAACTGTCCTCTATGCCGGCGGCGGATAGAGCAGGCAGTGAAGACATATCTTCATTGAAAATGATGGTGCCGAAAGTAGATGATCGCATGTGGAAGTCTGATTCATGCTTTTAAGAGTCCGAATAACATTTAGGTCAACGGCGATGATACAATTTCCCTACTTGCTCGCCAGCCAATTTCACAGGTTCTGCCTGAGAATCTGAAATACGCAAAGCTTTGAGGGATAGATGAAGATGGACATCATTCTTTCTTATTTAAGGCTGGTCCTTTTGACATCTCGATTCGTTAATATGTTTACAATTGCTATAGTTGTTGGCGTATTGTGCTTTGCTGAGTCTTCAAACTCAATAGGCACGCTATTGTTAACCATTCCCCAACATTGATTCAGTTTTTACGTTGAAAAATTGAGTACAATGGCTAGAGGATTTAGTTGAAGGGAGCGAATTCTATAGAACAGATTTGTGCGCGCCTTCGTGTCTACTGTTTATCACTCTACAAAGAGAGCAAGTGGTATCTTTAGATTTGTAATTAAAAGACATATCTCGTGGACAAATGGCACTATATAGATTGTGATTTTACGATTTTGTAAAGAAATCGTGCATGTACTCCATGGGCTGCGAAAATGGACAGTCTCACCATACCACACTGAAAAATGGAACATACCGAGTGATGTGATTTCATTTCTGTGGCTGGAGAGTCAAAAGAAGTGGCTTTTTTCTTCTTCTTTTTAATTTGGTCACTGGAACCGAATTTTGGCCTGTGCGTATCTAGCTGTTCGGTATATATCCTTTTCGTTTGTGGCAAGGAGATTCATGACCCATGAGGATAACGTAAGATGCTATTGTGGAAATCGGATGAACTTCAAGAAGCGGGAATCTTTGCCCAAAAAACAATCGATTTAAGCACCTGATACTTGGGTTTGGGAGTGCTTGGGTTTTTTGGAGTTAGGCTCCTCATTCTTGAATACCGGGTTCCCCATATTTTTGCCCTACCTAATCATTTCGAGCATTATATTATGCCTACGTCATATCCCATATCACTGCCTCGAAAGTAAATCTTCCTTTTTGTGCAGCATCAAGTGACAAAAAAAAAATCCATATAACTTGACACTGTACTGCAGGCCAATCATAATCAGATCTATATTCCATACACTTGTTTTTCCCCTTTTCTTTCTTTTGTTGGAGTTTCGTTCACATTTGACGTTCTGGCATCATTGCCCAAGTAACCTGGGATAATTAAAAAAAAATTGTCTTTTCCTCTCATCCTGCCCCACCAACGTGTTCGCTTCCCGCGATTTAATTCGTTAAAATATGCAAATGCAACCTCGAAACGGGAATCATGTAAAAATGATACATATGTGCCACATACGCGACACTGTGTTAAAAACTTGCAGGGTCTTTCATCATTTGCTGTACGATTGGAATTTGGAATCAATTCAAAGAAAACAAGAAAAAAATGGTAGTAAAAATAGTAATGAGTTCTTTCAGCATCTGTTGTAAGATTGGAATTTGAATCGATTCGAAGGAAACTGGGAATATAACACGGCAGTAAATAGAGTGATATAAGGTAGCGTGGATTCTTTCACCTCTGTTGCTGGGCATGGAGTAATAGTAAATTCAACAAATTAAATATACAATCGGCTTCCCCCAGAAAGCTATGTATCATTCTTACCTTGACATGTAGAATATATGAGCAGTGGAATCACGCATTCCTACGTGGAAGCCCACATCTGCAGCATAGAGGCTTGTTTGTTTCTTTAGTCCTTCGAGTCTTGCCTGAATCTGATACCTCAACTAGGTGTCCGCCATCGCTTTCCCTCACGCTTCAAACTCATTTGTTATAAGTACTATTTTGCCGAATGAATTTATAACAGCATTAGATGTATAGAAATGAGCATCCCATAATATAATATCTGTGATAGCTGGTTTTAGATATTTAAGTTTGTAACAGAGGGACAGGCGAAGTGGGAATTGATCCCTCCCAATCACATCTGTAGAAAAAATGGACAAAGCCACCTGCTTAGTCGTTAAGAATCTCTGCAATCACAATTTCATTGGTTCCCACTAAATCAAATTTCTAAAGTTCATCTTTTGTTCGCTGATCACCTCTCTTTAACCTCTTTCGGATAAACACGACTATATATAACAGCTTACAAGCTTCTTCAGAGTTGCACTCAGTCCATGATCTCCTCCTCCTCCTTCCCTTAAACTCTACACATGGAAAGAAACAACCACCCAAACCATTCCTCCTCCAGGTGCACGAAAATCCGTCAAGCACTTGCAAACAGTTCAGCCGTGCGAGCTCTTCATCGCATCTCGCACCATCATCACCAAGAACCTTCTGGTTCTCCGTTGCCTCAACCTCGACATCTCAGAGGAAATTTTAATGGCGAGGGAAACGGAGTAATTCCCATCAAGTTCATGGATCACCCAACCGAACCCACTTTCAATGGGCAGGCCCAAGTAGGCAACAGGATCGAACCTGAACGACCGCATTATGCTTCTGTGAACACAGCAACCGCATTTAAAGGTGAAGAGAAAGTCAAGTCTACGGGTCAGGAATTGGAGCGTCAGCATGATAAGAAGGATATGAATTATATTTTCGGTGAGTACATTCAAAGGGCTAGAGAGAAATTAAGAACTGTGTCCAACATCGGGAAGGCGCATCAGAGCAGACCAGCACAAGACGAGGCTGGCGTGAATGTTGTTGCGAAGAAGAAGGACACCCACAAAGATCAAATTTCTGAGTTTATTAACCGTGCTAAGAAGAAGATCAGAACAACTTCAAGTATTCGGTTTGGGAAGAATGAATCGTTGAGAAGGGGGTAAAATGTTAAATGTGTTTGTTAAGGCATGATATTAGTTGGTGTCGTTAATCATGTGGGTTTGTGTGCTCGCTTATCAGGGATAAGAATAAGGCACTGCCAGGGCTCTTGTGATGTTTTATTTCTATGCTTTCTATTCAATTGTGGTTTCTGTGGTGTTTGACATTTAATATGTTTGATTGGATGTAATGACTGTAAAAGAGAAGGATGAATTCATGATTGCACTAAATAATTGTGATTGGCTCTGTTGCTTCTTCTGGATGTTCACTGGTTACTGAGTCCATTCCCTTCGACGCTGCTGCACATTGGAGTTCTTATAAAGAGGGTGTTTTATTATTAGTGTTCTTATAAAGAGGATAGGTATGGTTGCTAAATATTTGAGGAATTAATGGTTGTTCATGATTCTACTTCCACTTTTCCACACAAATACAATTTCCCGACCTCGACACCACACAGCATGCAACTGTTTAAATAATGATAAGGGTAATATTAAACAACGGAGTGCAACTTTGGTTACACGATGAAAATGGAATCCTCTGAGTTAGTTTACAAATTAGAACACACTGCATTAATCGATACTGGGGGGTAACTGGTTTTAAGAGGCTAGCATGGCTTCGAACACCAACAATTGCGATGATTGTGATTGTTTGTTTGACCAACGCGTTGAAACCAAGTTCTTTAATAAAAACAGGACTGGCAAAATACGTGTAGTTGCAGATTTATGAAAAAAAAAATGTCAAATATTTTCAACACTGGATTGATCCTTTTCCTTTGGGGCATGTATAGTCGTTAACGGTGAAGATCAATGGAGTCTGGAGGAGCTGGGTTTGGGTCATGGGGACTTCAGGAAAAAAATACAAGGATGTGCCATACAGTTTCGCATTTTGCAGCCCTAGGTAAATATAAAAAGTTCTCGGATTCAAGAGCATGTGTGGCTCAAGATATTTTAACTCAAGCCCGCCCGGCAAACGTATACCCGAAAGGTTATACCCAATGGTTCAGAGACTAAATTACGCTTTACATCGTTGAATTATTAAATTTTAAATTAATGCAATCCGCACCCAAGTTCTTTGCTTACTCCACCACTGAAGATGGACATAATCTCATAAATTTCCAGCCAGGCCGTTTTTTACATCACTGTCGGTTTATTGTCTGAGTTTGAATATTCCGTAATCCGTAGTCCTTTTCTTCTCTATTTCGTTATCGGCTTTTTTTTTTAATACGTGCAATTATCCTTTTATTGGATACATTCCACGACCTTGAGGTGTCCTATTTTAGACTGGCAAAAAAAAAGGTGTCCTATTTTATAAGTCCGGCACATGTAAAATGAGACCCACTTGTAAATTGACTTAGTGCTAATAAAGGTGATGAGCTCCCTCAATTTATGAGATCTTCGTTATCTAGATTTAATTTTAAATGGTTCAAATCTAAATTTTTTAAAATTAGCAATTTTTTTATAAAAAATTATTATTTAAAAATATGATAGTTAAAAAATTAATTTTATTTTAGATTTTATACCTATTAAAATAAATTTTTCATACAAATAAAAAATAAAAACCAATCTGAACTATTAAAATCAAATTTGAATGGCTAAAATATAATAGGTTGGAGGATATCATCACTTTTAACGAGTAATCTAACCAATTCAATGGCTCCATCCCTCCGTTCTCCGCCTTATTTTGTTTGGTAACAAAAAAAAATTAATGGCTCCTTTGGTACGTTGAAATTGATTTTGATGGAGATGGATATAAATATAGAAAAAAATGAGGGGCCAAAAAATCAATTTCATTCAATTACATGGGTTATATCATGGAATTCATTTCTACCTATTTTGAATTCCATTTATATTTTCATTTCCAATTTCACCTTCCAATTCCACCATACCAAACATAGCATAAGTGAATTGGGTCTTTGAAATTCACAAGAGTCAAAGTCTGCCTCAGCTAAGAGATTTTATTTTATTTTTTAATTTTTATATTATGAAAGAATCTTAGCAGTGTAAACCAACATGCTTGTGAGCTAGTGGATTAGCATCACAGGTTTTCCCCTCTTGCCTTGCAAAGCCTTCAGAGCTCAAGCCCAATTTGTATGTAGGTCCACCCCCCCAGTAGGTTACCTATTGAGGTCCAATCTAAAGGACGGATAGTGGATTTCATAATGGGCTCCCACTGTTGGCTCATAATAGCGGTATTGGTTTGGGCCTTTGAGTGAAGGCCTGCTTAATTAACCTGGCGTTGAAGTCCATGTGAAATACCTTGCAATGTCTGTATGATAAAAAGTATTTTCACCCACCAATGGGCGATTGGTAGAGTTGGCAAAGGCTACTATCAGTATTTCTCAGGATGAGGGTTTGAACCCTGGGGAGTGACAGCCGCGATAATTAACGTAACCTCAAAGAGATTGTCCCATCGGTACCTCGCTACCACCATAAGGTCTCCTAACGGGGGTTTGGATTAGTCTGGAGCGGGCAATGAACCCAGGATACCGGATGATTTATACAAAAAAAAAGTATTTTCACCCATTGTCCGTGGGTCTAGTGGTAAGGATTGTACTTTTTCATCAAATAGGAGGAGGTTCAATCCCCACCACGGCGCCTAAAGAGGCATCCTAACTTCTAGGTGCTTAGATTAATGTCTGAGGATAATTGACAGCTTGCCATGTCCAACATTGATATCATATAAGAGAAAGGGAGATTTTGCCCCGCCTTTAACTTGTGAGTAAGCCCAACCCTCTACCTAAAATTTTTGTATAAAACAATATTTTCTCTCTACAAATTAGGCTCAAATCATAGTCCCGGTCTTCCATCCATCTTATTGCATCTTTCCATTGCCACTGAAGACGGACGAGGATTAACGAAATGTTACGAAGTCTTTTTGGATGAGTGATGAAATATTCTTTTCAAATGTGATTTACAGTTTATGAGATAATTAAGTATGTAAGAGAAATTTTATCTAAACTTATTTAAACGTATTTTTATAATGTTATGGCAAACAAATCTACTGTGAACTCCGTGTATTTGTAGCTTGCATGCACTGAACAGTCTGCGCTTTTTTCTAAAGAAAAGGGGTTGAAATATGGCAAATACTATACTCATCCGCCTCCGTCTTACGTAATTTTTATTTTTGTTTTGTATGTTTGCTTTTGGTGTGCGGCAAAGGTCAAGCTGCCTCGTGCTCAACTCAACCGCTGGTACCTTGTTTTGGTGGCGTTAGCTTGCACCTTCTTGTAGTGATTGATTTATATTTCAATTTCGAAGTTGCCCACCTGACGTCATCACAGCGTCAATCAAACGAACAATGCTAAATAACACCACGCATTGTTTGACAAAGCAATTCAACACCCAAAAGCACGTTGAACAGTATTTTTCTGTAAAACGAGACAATCTCCTTCATATATTTACCTCGTAAATGGTAAAAACAGTTTTCCACCATTTTCATAAACGGAACCAACAAAGGTTTTGAGACCAGCGTTAGCAACCGAGTGTGTGTGTATATATACACGTATATGTTCAGCGAAGTCAAAAGGGCACTGATTGGTGCAAGAGACGAATTCAGCAGAGGCGTCATTCAGACTTCAGACTATAAATGTGCATATAAGAAACGGACCAGGTTTTTTTTTTATAATTGTCTCATTCGTTATTATTGTAATATATGATGCAGGCATGATCTGTCCCATCACACGCAGTGTTCCACGCCAGGTGACGATGGTTAAAGAACAAGCAGTGAGCAGAGTGCAACAATTTGGAAATACATGTAAACTGAACTGAGGAGGGCCTTTCTTTATCAGATTGTCTTGGTACGAATAATTGGTCGATCCCATCATGATGTACTATTTTAATGGAGTTTTGAAAATAATAATATACAGGTTCTGGAGTTGGGTGCTTTGTATTATTATATACATATGCAACAATGAATGGCTGTGACGGGTCAACGAGGCATCGTTACTGTACTGTGCCACTTGCGCTGTCGAAGGGACGGCTTCTTCTACTTTTTGTTGGTCTGGGATCCTCCATGTCCTCCCTCCCAACAAAGTGCTTCCTCACTTCCTTTATTAATCCCTATTCCCTCATGTTATATGGATATCATCCATCCATTTTGTACTCTTTGCTCTGCAGTCCAATTAAAGATTTCTGATGCTGACCTGGAACAAATATTATACATGCACATCTTGATTCATCGTTTTATTTCTTAGGATAATGATGTGAGATGGAGACTATATATATTGTGAATTCTGAAAACATGGATAGAAAGACTGGCTGTATATATATGGATATAGCGTTATGGTTTATGAAAGAGGCTGTTTTAATTCATGTCCTGTAGGGATTTATGTAAAGGATTCTGTGCATGGCGAAGTTGTTGCCAAAGAAATTGGCGAGAGCATATGAAAAAGTGGGTGGGGTGGGTACCAGAAGGAGATGGAGAGAGACGTGGTAGAATTGGCCAAGTTCTCCTCTGGAATGTTAGGCAGCTAACATTGTATTTTCCCTTTGGGAGGGGAAATTAAAGATTCCATCCATCCTTTTTAACTGAAAGAGAATGGAGTTTAATTTATTCACAAAAAGCAAAAAAGAAAACTGGGAATCCTAGGTCCTGCATGAAATTAGGAACAAAACATAGAACGGCCATTTGACACTGAACACGCAAGAACATGCATAAATAATGGACGTTGGTGAGTTAATGTGAATGCAATTAGGCAAATGGCATAATGGATGGCCAAAAGCATTATGCTGATGGTGATCAAAGCTCACATCACAGGCCTGATAGAAGATTTCATTTTCTGGGGGAGAGCAGAGAAAAATGACATGCCCAGAAACGATAGTAAAGTAACAATGAGAGTGAAATGAAAAATCGGGAGTGGCGGTGGTGTTGTGTTGTCGTATCCTATCCATGGGAATAAGGTGCCCTTTTCATCAAAGGAAGGTGAAGCTTTCAACATCAGCCTTTCATGTCTGCCCTTCCTTCACCTTCACTTAACGGCATTAGGCTCAGGCTTACGCCTATTCTGCGGCTGATCCCACTTTTTCTATTTCATCTTTATCATCTCCCCCTCTTCATTACTTGATACTGTTCCGATTTACCAAGATAAGAACAAAATTAAAATTAAAAAGAATGCATCATGTCTAATTGATCAGAGAAAATTAAAGAGGTGAAAAGGTAAAGAGAAAATAGAAGAGGAACTCGTCAATGCCCATGTTGTTGGGATCGGTCATCGGAGGGTTTCTGGCAACTTTATTATTGATAATATTTAATTAACTAATGTTCAACCTTAATCTTAATAATGGTGTGAGCGACATTGTTACAATTTTAAAACTTATGAAGTGTTATTGAACGAATTTTTTTTTTAGGAAACACTACTATCAGTGAAAGTTTACAAAGCAAAATTGATATTGAACGAAAACTACCGGTAGAATTGGTCATCGGAAAACTTTATTGCTCGTAAGATTGGACTTTAACGGTAATACACACTTGTATTGATAAAAGTATTAGGCGGAGGATCTGTGTTCAAGGTTGCTTTAGCCTCTCAAGGCTGGCCATGAGCAATAGTGCAGAACTGTTATTCCCCCATTTCTTTATTCCAGCCACTTAAGAATCTAAATAAAGAAACTCTCATAATAATCCGTAAAAGAATCTGATAAAGCTCAAAAAGAAGTCGCGGTGCCAAAAGCTCTATTCCTGCTCGTTTAAAAAAACAAATCTCTCCAGTGTGTGCGTGTATATATATATATATATTTTTTCAGTTGGGCAATGGATATTGTTTTCATATATTTTGATCTCTCTCATCTACCCAGTTCAATGGATGCTATATGTAAGCGTCATCCTTAGCTATTTAATTTATAAATATCAGATCATCCAAAACCAGCAATGAACAACCATATATCTACTGTTCTAACTCACTCGTAAGCGCTCTTGCTTATTAAAAACAACCCGAAGCACTTGGTGTTACTTCTTAATTTATAATTCAAAGCAACTTCACACTCTCTTTCCATGTGCTCCTGATAATAAGCGATCACATAAATTCGTTGATTTGACCTTTTCCCTGCATAAATAAATGAGCAATTTCGTTGATCTGACTCTGACCCAATCGATCTACGAAGAGTTAGAAACTCAGTGGAAACTGCACGAGCATCTTCCCTTAAATCAGCTTTCTTTCTTTCTTTATTTTGCCAATACCCGAGTTTTAATCTCACTCTTGATTTGTCTGGTGGACTGCGTTTTTTTGGCTCAGTGCATGCATTCTCCCAGTAGATACAATCATATTTATGGTCTATATACTAAATGTGAACATATATCTCAATGCAAAGTTAAATTCTGATTTATACTATGTAAGGGATTCGTCCATCATGTTCGAATACCTAGTTTAAGTAATGTAGCACTGCCTTGTACTAAAGGGATGGAATTAGCAACAAAAAATGTCGTTGCTGGCTGATAATTTATAGTCCTACGTTAATTTAATGATCTGCATTAAATCTACGTTTTACAAGATACTTTCTGTCATTGATATCATAAATTAAATGACATCAGTTGAATTGAGAAATTGCGGAACACACATACCAAACGCACTCTCGACTTTATCATAGACATGACATGATTAAAGTTTGAAAAAACATTGAAAGGCGCACTTTAATTTATATAGCTAGCCTTATGGGTGGGTGAGGCTCGTTTTGGCATTTTAGCGAATCTTGTTTTGTATGGGTAAGAAAGAGATATGTGAGTGCGGAGTATGAGTGAACATATAGACTATACAGGATTGGGTTGAAGCCCAACTTAAGATCTAGTCCGGTAAAACCGCTAAAAAAGGTAGTCTGATATCCAGTCCGATCCATGCTCAACCCGAGGTCGGATCGGACTAGACCTAGTCTAAGTAGTCTAGGCTTATTTGAGATCTAAAGAAGAATAGGAGATTTGGAAGGGGAAGAGAGACTGTGGTGGAAGTTGAACAAGGTTAAAGATGAAGGGATTCATGAATAAACTAATATAACAAATAGATTTTTTTTTTAAAAAAAGATCGGATTGGACTAGATCAATTGATTTTTATATTTGACATGTAACCCAGTCTGACCTTGATAGTTTGGTCTAGTCCGATCAGCTCAATTACTCCATCGAGGTGATTTTGTCTTTCTCGGATTGGACCGAGGCATAGCAAACCAGATGGGGTATTTTGGACAGCCCTAGTGCTGAGTAAATGAAATAGGGAAAGATGAGGAGAGTGGGGAGGGCATAATGGGATGGTCCAATTCATCCGGTCCCGGGGAATAGATCAAAAGTTGGGGGTCAAGTGGGAAAGGTTGAGGCTGAACAAAGCATGCAAGAGCAGACCTTGAGAACGACGTCGTTTGGGGGGGCGGGGGGCCCACACGCACACCCACAATTTGTGGGATGCTCCTATTTTCCTTATTCCGCCACCTCATGTCCTCATCTTGCATCCCAAGTCGCACCTCAGCATCCCCTTTATTTAATCTATCAATTCGAATTCTTCCTTCCCTTTCATCCTTTTTCTATTTCTATACATCCCACCACTTTCCTTTAATTTCTTCCTTTCCTCAGGCATCCCCCTTTTCCTTATACACTTGATTTTTTTTTTTTTTTACCCCCGGCACGCATCTTTTCTTTTCCTTCTTCCTTATCCCATGTTCTGATATTCCATCTTCACGATTCCATGTTTTTTGGAGTTTAATTTGCATGGTTGCTTCAATCTCTCCTGCCAAACAAAACTATCTCAACACATATATCATCATCTTTCACTCACTCACCTAACCCCCCGGTTGAAAAATCCAAATGAAATTGAAGAAAAAAGAGAGAGCTGATTCAGTTTAGATACTGCAGCGACAGGCTTGCACGGAAATTCTTGATTGACGACGACATAATTAGGAGTGATCGATCGATGATGTCCCTTAAAGAACTTCTCTGACCACCGTTAATGACTTGATTTAACCACAAAACAACCCCCCCGTCGACGGTGCCCGGTTGCATCAAGTTCCGCCACCATAATACATAAAAGGCCTCACCCATGATTGTGTCCTACTTTCTCATGACATCCATCATATATATATATATATATATATATAATCTACCCACTCCCGCCATCAGATTAAATCTACCTCCCCTCAAATCACTTTTTAGGAATATTTGACGAGTTGTTACTAGGTATTAAACATGGGCTTCACCCTAATCAATACCGCTCATCACCATTCAAGAGCTGTATATATGTTTTAACATTTAAGGGCTGTTGGATGAAGGGGAAAACCCCCATGCTAACAAAAAACAAAACAGCAGAGAGAGAGAGAGGGGGCTCAGTGCTCAGCAGGAGAGAAACCTTCACTGTGCAAAAAAGGAATGATATTTTTATCGTGGTACACTTTCAAATATACTCACGTGCTGTAATTTTATTAATAATAAGAGGGGCCATTTCAGTAACTTGGCTCACCTTCCCATCAAAAGGGGCCTGAAGCTGAAACCTCCCCGCCCATGCGTGCCCCCTAACAATCGGTCCGTCTGACTTGTGACACGTGAGCCAACCAAACCTCCCTCGCCCATGCATGCCTTCTCCAACAAAAACAACCAAATAAAAAAACGCACCAATGTGTTTAGTGTTAGGCAAGGGATTACTTCCTGAGTCAATCCTCGAATTTTTGTTAAAGGAAGTGCCTTCTCTTGGTTCTGACAATATCTTGATTGACCCGTTTAATAACATTTTTAAAAAATTTAAAAGTTCGTTTAATAATATTTTTTGTAATACGAGATAATTACTCTTCACATATTTACTTTGATTAACGTAAAAATATTTTTTTGATCGTTAGACGAATTAATATCTACATCAGCGTACCTCATGTTTAAAATAATAATAACAATGAGAAAAGAGGCATACACACGAACAGTTTCCTCCTCCTCCTTCCCCTTTTGGTTAATAACGTGATTTCCACGTCACGTGGCCTCTAATAATGCCACGTAATGGGAGGGCCCATATGGACAGACCTCGCACCCTCGGGTCGAGCTCCCCGCGCGTATATATTTTAACTCGCCCCCTAAACCCCTCCATGTGAAAACCAAACCTCTGCTCCTTTCCTCTGTAACTAACCCACTCAAGCCTCCATACCCGACTCCGTTGGATCCAGATTCATCTCCCCCAACGCCATTCCACCCGATTTCTCACACCATCCTGCAAATTCCTCTTAGCCTGTGCCGGAACTGGTTTCCCAATCTCCCCGATGCCGATGGCGGCTGGCCCAGCATTGCCCACCGATCATGCTCCTCCCATGGCTCCTACCATGGTGCCGATGCAAGCCACAACCGTTGTGGTTTCGGACTCCTTCGCTAAAGATGCCATTATCTCTTGGTTCCGTAGCGAATTTGCCGCCGCCAACGCCGTTATTGACGCTCTCTGTGGTCACCTTGCTCAGCTCAGCACAGCCACTGGGGCCTCCGACTATGATTCTGTTTTCTCCGCAATTCATCGCCGGAGATTGAACTGGATACCTGTCATACAAATGCAGAAGTATCACTCGATAGCTGAAGTGGCGGTGGAGCTTCGCAAAGTCGCCGAGAAGAAGACAGAGGCCATGGAAAAGAGACAAGATAGCTGCAAGAGCGAGGACGCGAACACTTGTTTGGAAGACAGCGAGAAAATCAACCAGAAAATAATGGATGTTGATGGAAATGGCAGTCACGAGGCTCCCGAAGGATACGATTCACCACCGGAAAGTGAAATTACCGATTCAGGTAATCACTCAGTTCTGTACTAATAATATTCATCTTTCCTTTCACTAAAAAATATATTATTCTTTCTGGGTTTTCATTGATAAGCTTCGAAAGGTTTTCCCTCTGTTTTCGCGACATCCACTTGTCGGGATTACTATTTCATAGGCAGTTAGCTAGCCACCACGAAAGTTGGGATTGATTCGGCATTCACGGCGTTTTCTTCTTGGCCAACGTCGTATTTCCTTCTCTCTTTTTATTGCTTTCTTTTGCCTTTCGAAATAAAAATTAAATTTTACAAAGCTTTTGAAAAAAAAATAATTAAGAACCTTTTTTAACGAAGCTTTGGTTTGGTCACCATTTTCGATTGAAATGGGGGAAGAAGTAGTTTTTTTTTGGGACATGGGAAAGGAGTGGATGAGACTTCCAATTGTGTTTGTTTGGCGGGTTCACAGATTGATTGATGTGTTTGGAAGAAAACCGGTGAAGATAGACATATCTTTTTTAAATACCATAGACAATAAATTTTTTTAAAATGATCAAACTGCGTTTTTTTTAAAAAAAGTTTTTTTTCCCTAACTCTTAAAAATTATTTGCTGTTTCTTGGTATTTCACGTGCAACCCGCCAGCGTCAGGTTAATATTTTGATCCATTGATAACAGGAAAGGATATTAACTTGAAAATTTTGAACTTTTCAGTTTTATTTAGCCAGAATGAACTTTTCTTTTTTCTTTTTTAAAAAAGACATGGTACGAATTATGTGGTACAGAAGACAGATAGTGGCGGGAGAGTGGCATTCACCACAACGTCCTGTAGTAGGTATACCTAGAAGCGTGTGCTTTACAGGCGGCGGCCGGTCAGAGCTGTTTCCAGTTCACCTTGAAATGGCCAGCCCGCTTCCATCGATGGTGATTCGGGCAATCGGGTGGGTGGTCGGGTTTCACCAATTTGGGTGCCATTCCCGATGTTAATTCTATGAATTTAATTTGACTCCCTGTCCCAGACGGCAGGTCAACGCTGTCGTGGTTGTTAGCATAAATCAATGAGCCATGTTTTGTTTGGCCGAAGCAATCAATGAGCTATATTAGCCAGTCAACAAACTGAAGATGCAAAAATCAGTTTAAAAAAACGCACTTATTACATGCAAAAATGGACATTTTTCAGTTGTCATTTTTTATGTTGGATGCATTGGGGTGGCCCTTTTGGCATTATACTGAACAAAAACAAAGGACACATAATTACCCACGAGGACTTGGTCGGAAGGCGGCAAATATATGTATGATTAATCACTGAGACTCCCAATTTAGAAACATGATTTGTTTGGATTTGTTAATCTTCCTGGACTCTTGGTTCACTGAGTACTGAATGTTCAATGGTATCATATTGGGCTGACAGGATCTCAAGAAATGCAAGGCAGTTTGATGAACAGCAGTATATGCTCCAACCACGAAGAATGTGAAGGACGTGGTGCCCAGATAAAGTTGACAAAAGGTTTCTCGGCGAAGGAGTCGGTCAAGGGGCACATGGCAAGTTCTATCCTTCACAAAATTCAAATGCATTGTTTTTATAGTAATGAACATTTGATTCGTTTATGCAATAAGAAGCAGGTGGGTATTTGGTGAATTGGCAGGTGAATGTAGTGAAAGGATTGAAGTTATACGAGGACATTTTCAGTGATTCAGAGCTCTGCAAGCTCTATGACTTCGTCAATGAGATCCACTCTGCTGGCCAGAACGGAGAGCTCTCAGGTGAATTAAACTAACCACGCCCGAGTAATTCTTGTTCTGGAATGTGAATAGTCTGGAAGAAATTACTAACCCTATCTTCTTGGACGATCCCAGGCGAAACTTTTATACTGTTCAATAAACAGATGAAGGGCAACAAGAGAGAGCTGATCCAGCTTGGTGTTCCGATTTTTCAACAGATCAAGGAGGATGCAGGAAGTAGGAATTAAATGATTCCAAGTTTCTCTTTACCATCATTAAAAAATTGTAATTTGGTGCCGAGGTATTACATTATGAACGACTCCAAGGGATAGGGTAGTCTGTAATTCTTATTTTCTTCTTGAACATTTGTTTACAGGCAATATAGAGCCAATTCCAGCTCTTCTTACAAGTGTCATTGATCATCTTACTCAGTGGAAACTACTTCCTGAGTACAAAAGGCCAAATAGTTGCATCATCAACTTCTTTGAAGAGGTAAGTATTGCATACCCTACTCCATGCGATGCTATTACTAATAGGTTTAGTAATAGCTTGTTACGTGCTAGAAAAAAAACAATTTAGCATTGTCCATACAATCAAATTTCAGGGTGAATATTCTCAGCCATTCCTTAAACCACCTCATCTGGACCAACCTGTTTCTACTCTGCTTCTCTCCGAGTCAACTATGGCTTTTGGGCGTACCCTTACCAGCGACAGTGAAGGGAAATACAAAGGGCCACTCAAGCTCTCACCCAAGAATGGGTATGTATTAAAGAGTACTTATAAATACTACTTTTTCCTCCTCAAGTATGATCATGTCCGCAACTATGATCCTTAGCTAATTTGGATGATGACAAGTCACTAATGATCAGATTGAGATGTATTCCAACATTTATGAAATGAGCTTACATATAAGGACTTGACCAAGTCATATTCATTTTTCAATTTTTTCCGGTGAACCAAGGCATATTCATCTGAGTTTAATCTATTTAACATTAGTCAACATGATGAAACGCATTGGTACATCATATCTGCTTGAAGATTACAGTTGAGTTATTCAACGCTGGAAAGCTTCTTTTTCGTCCTTTTTTCACCTCCCATGCAAATAGTGCGGTAATGCCCCAGTGATACAAGGCTTGTTATTATTTATATAAACATGGCGTGGACAACCATTTAAGTTGTATTGAGCATTTGGTCCCAACTTCCCGAAAGGGGCTGCATCTGAACACCCTCAGTATCGGCATCTTCTGTCTTCATTATGAAACTAGTACAAGCATCACTAGGGCTGCAAATTTACTTTACCATGCGTGGACTGAGCTTGGAGTGATCAAAAGAGTGTCGTATTTGAGCCTTGCAGGTCTCTCCTAGTGATGAGAGGGAACAGTGCTGACATGGCAAGACATGTGATGTGCCCGTCTCCAAACAGAAGGGTCAGCATCAGCTTTTTCAGGGTAAAGCCAGACTCCAACCAAAGCCAAACATCAATTCCTTCCATGGCAACGGCAATGACTCTTTGGCAGCCTGGAATAGCCAGCCCATATGCTTTGGCAAATGGAGCTATCAGTGGCAATGAGGCCGCCTCCATGGATATGAATATGATGCCCAAGTGGGGAATAACAAGTGCCCCAATGGTCATGCTAACTCCTGTTCGTCCTATGGTGTTGAGTTCTCGCAAGCTTCCTCGGGGCGGTGGCGGTGGGACAGGGGTGTTCTTACCCTGGAACGTCCCTTCCAGAAAACATGCCAAGCATCTTCCCCCTCGCGCCCAGAAAGGTCGCCTTCTGGCGTTACCTCCCCCAGTTGAGTCACATTCTCACATAGAGGAGTCCACTTCTGATTCCACCATCACTGTTGAAGCACAAATATGAATTTAGTTTGAAGCAGCAATCTTGGGTTCAAGCTAAGCAAGTATGAGCCGAGGAAGGTGGTGGCTTAGTTTTATCAACTGCGCCCGGGTGCTGTTTGAGGAGTTTAGTTCTTTCATTTTTTTTCCTGGCCTTCTTCCCGCTACTTTAAGTTAGATTGTATCGATGATCGTTGTAGTTTTTCTTCTTAATGGATGTCAGTGGCAGCAGCAAGAGCTTCAGAGTAGTGATCGGGGTTTCAAATTGGAGTTAGAGTGAATCATGTTAGGGGGTAGAATCTTGTATGAACTGTAATTTAGTTAACCTTCTTTAAGAAAAGTCAAATCATCGTCAGGATGCAAAGTTATGATCACTCTTCTTTATAGCTTGAAGAGAATGAAATCGAATCAAAGATCAACGGTATGTTCTACAGTACAAACAAGATGACCGTTGTTGAATAACGCTACCAATAGGGTTCAGCAATTTGACCCTCTTTCTTTTCTTTTCTTTTCTTACTGTTGAACAATTCTGTTAAGATAACCTGTGACCAACATTAAATGTTGAGGTAAGACCGGATAACAGGCATTTGATTACAGGTACAGTTTGAATTATTAATATGGGATTTGAGCCTTGAAAAACATGGGATTTCAGAAGTAAAATGAAATTGTAATTTTTATGTTCATTTTTTGATAATACACTTTATATTTACTGGATAAATATTCTTACAAGCTATCGCCGTGGGATTATTGAGTCAATTTGTGGGACATGAAGTTGAGAGGCATTCCCTCCTGTGGGGAAAGAAAAAGTTGAAATGAGAAAAAAATTGTAACTGCAATGTGGCTGAAAAAAAGAGTGTACAATAATTTATCAAGATATTCAAACAATAGGTACGTTAGAGATATAAATAACATCCCTTAAGGGACAAAGAAAAATCAGGACAGGGTTCATGAATATGACAACCAGTGACTAATGCAAAACGCTTCTACCATCACCATCATCCATGATCAAATGCTCATGTTTATTTTCTATCTCCAAAACAAAAGGAGAGACACTGAGTGAGAGAGAGAAACATTTTCTGCCCCCCAAAAGAGCTATCCTTTCCTTTTGAATCGCCTTGAATGAAAGACTAAAAAAACCACCATTACTTGACCTCTCTTTCTCCCCACCAAACTGCAAAATGCTGAAATATATGGCACTACTTTAATAAGAACTGTGGAATGAATTGTGGTTACTTACATCTCTTGCGGATTCTTCCCCTCATTCTTTAAAATTAAGATCATTTCTTTTTCTTTTTTCTTGTATTTCTTTCCAATAATCTAAGCCAACTGGCCTCACCCAGCAAATGCTCCTCCCCGGATCATTCATCCAAAGAATGAGTGTCAGAACGGTAAAGATCATAAGGTGCCCAGAGATGATCAACGGTGCAGGGCTTCCTAGAATCCAGCCTCAACCATGGCTTACCTTTGCCACTCCAATGGAGCAAGCTGATAGGACCAGGATGCAGATTCTTACATTTGCCTTCAAGGTTGTCCCCTCCCCACCCATGCTGGTTCCACCTATGGTCCACCGCCTTTATGTCGCCGGCCAATACGAGCAGAAAAGGAGGCAGAGACCCCAAATGGTAAATTCTCTTCTGTTTCTGCACTCCCATCCACTTCTTCACCTTCTGAGTATAATTGCCTTCCCTCCATTTCTCCACGTCCACTATCATAACCCGTGTTAAAATAGCATGGGTTTCCTCCCTCAAATGCGCGAGACAGGACTGAGTCTGTCCAGAACAGCTCCGTGAAGTAGTTGGTGAAATTGGCATGACAGTACTCTGGCGCCGCCGCCACCTTGCCCTCCAAGTCAACCTCCCAAAGCTTCCCAATGTCATCCACAACCACGAGGTCAGAGTCCAAGTATATGACCCGATTCACGTAACTGGGGATCATGTCAGCGAGGTAGATTCTCGCGTAGTTCAAAGGCTGGTCCAATGCTTGGCGGATGGATTTGGAGATTTTCCCACGTACCCTTTCGGAATCGAAGAGGTAAATTCAGAATTTGAGGTAAGGGAAGGTGGTCTTGATGCTGAAGAGGACTTCAGGGTTAAACTTGGCCCAGAGGAGATGGAACTCTATGTTTTCAGGGCACGTGGAATGCTGCAAGATGGAGAAGACGGCGGCCATTGTGCCCCTAAGATAGTTAGATTCCAATGTCATGGCAATGTGGATCTTCTCTGCATTGCAGGCGTCCCCATTGCGAAAGGCCGGGGCCTCACGGAAACTGGGGACGTCGGGGGCGGGCTTCAGGACGACGCCAAGGCGGATGGGGGCGGCGTTGAGGAGGAGGATGAAAGACAGGAGGCCGATGAGGTGTTGGGCTGGGGACGGAGAAGAAGAGCTAGAGGAAGCCATCCTGTCCCCAGAGGTGGGAAATGGCGGGAGGGGCAGTTAGGGAGCGAAGACAGGCTAGATCATGGAAGCCATTGTTAGTCTGCTCGACACAGAGGCCACAATTCATTATGATTATTCATTCCATTAAACGAAAGGAAAGCAGGTTGGTGCGGATTGTAAGGAAGAGAACAATCCTAGGGGCCTCCCTGCTTTCTACTTTCAGCATGTTTCCTTTCCTTTTATCCTTATTTATATTTGTAGCAAATAAGCTGTCTATTTAAATCTTTCTTCTATTCAATTCCCTTGATTTCTTTATCCAGCTTTTAATTATTTATTTTTACTTTGATATATTTTCCTTCCACGTAGGATTTTCTATAAACTCTGCTCCTCTAATTGTGGGGGCATGCTGATATTTAGTAGTTTCCTGTCAAGTTCTGTGTGAGATTCTTTCCCTAATTAACAAGCGATTATGAAGGTGTAATATTATCTTGAGAAATTTACTATCTATCCCAAATAGAAGAATTATTGAACAAAATATTTTAAAGATTGATAAAATTACCATTAGGTATAAGTAGTAACTGGTTTTGTGTTGTTATTAAAACTTCACTAACCATCAATAACAACTACATCATCTACATTTAAGACTCTGATAATTTTATAAATTTTTAAAACATTTTATTCATTAATTAGGTTATTAGGGATTTGATTGTAAATTTTATTATTATTATTATTATTATTATTATTATTATTCACTCTATGTCTGTAATAAACATTTTATTATTTATTAATATAATCTTCCGGTCATTTCATTTATTTTGATATTAGAGTCTGAGACTCTGAGTTACTGACTTGCTATGAAGGAAGCAATCTTCAGTGTTTCCAAAATTATCAACATGAATAGCTGCCTCCCTTTCATTTATTTGCCGCCAAATTAAGGATCATGAGATTTTCTTACCATAAATATTATGTCACATTTGGTACACGGAATTGATTTTGATGGAACTGGAAGTGGAATTAAGATTAAAAGTATGTTTGGTATGCTGGAAGAAGTTGGGTATTATTTTAATTTAATATTTATATTTATAATGTGAAAATACTAATATACCCTCTTCACCAAAATGTTTTTTCTTCTCCCCAAAAAAAATTCTTCTCCTCCGCCCAGCAATTCCGACCAACAGATTGTCGCCATTGATTGGCGCTCGTTGACAGACGACAGCCTCGTCTGTGGGTTTGCTGCAAATTCTGTAAAGAACGTCTCTCTCAGATTCCCAACATGAAAAAGCTGTTTCACCATCGCCAGCGATCGGAGGCTTGGTGTTCAGCTTCAGACTATCGCCACCGATTTCCAAAGGATATACAAGATTCACGACAAGCCTTTCATCGGTCTTTCTGGCCTCACCATTGATGCCTAGACACTGTACGATTACTATCATTCCCCTCTCAATCTCCCCACTTGCCCTAGTTTCATCTTCTCTTCTTAAAATTTCTTATCGATGTTCCCTTGCTCGAAGCTATCAACGGCTAGTGTTCCAGCACAAATTATACCAGCTACGAGAAGAAAGCTCGCCGTCTTCCTCATCGTTCTTGCTGTCATCCATCGATTGAAAAGACGCTCACCGGACGGGGAGCAGATTCTGGTGGACAACCTCACACCGAAGGAAAATGTTGGAGAAGACGTTGATGTGAAAGGAATTTGTGAAGGGTATAATGGTCAACGTTTTCAATTCCATGGAACTGATTTCAGTTCTCATTGGGGAGGTGAGAAGTGACACTTCCAAAATTTGATGGAAGTGACTTCCATCCCACCAAACACATCAAATTTTCATTTCCTACCTCAATTCCAATTCCTACACTTCACTTTGATGCTACCAAACATATCATTATATTGAGACCTCGGTTGGGTTGATATGACGTGCCACATTTATTGATACGAATATCTATGACAGCGGGCTCCTGTAATATTTGTTCCACAATTTCCTTTTGAAATGAGCCGAATCAGAAAACCCAAAATACTTTAATGTAGGATGCTAGATACATATGCTTAGTTGAAAAAATATTTTGTGAACAACTGTAAATTGTTGATTCAATCAATGCCATAATGAATTTTTTTCTTATTTAAGATTATGCCCAGTTTACAAAAGCAGCCAATTATTTAAGAAAATAAATAGTTATTATATTGACAACAAACTAAATATTAAAATTACAGTAGTCACTTTTGGAAAAAAAAAATTACAGTAGTCACTGCTTTATCCCGATGATATAACATTCACCATTACCTATGACCCATCAACAATTAAACGGTCAGAGGAGTCAGTCTTAGACTCTTATGCCCCGTTTGGTATACGGAACTGATTTTGATGGAGTTGTAAGTGGAAGTGAGATTAAAAGTATGTTTGGTATGCAGGAAGAAATGGGGTATTATTATAATTTAATATTTATATTTATAATAGAAAAAGACTAATATACCCCTTACAAAAAAAATCTCTTCCCCCTAAAAAAAATCCTTCCCCTCCCTCGCCGGCAGCAAATTTCGACCTCCGTCGTCGTCGCTCATGGAAGATTGAAGCTCGTTGTCATCGTCGCACATGGAAGATCGAAGCTCGTCGTCTTCGTCGCATTTAAGCCTTCGATGCTCTCAGATTTTTGCCATTGTTGCAATCGTTGGCATCGTAAATCGAAGACCTCCGTCGTGCCATCATCTTCCGTCGCTGCCATCAGCTAGTCGTTACCGTGTTCGTGCTAATCGAAGGTTGCATTTGTGCCAAATCAAAGGTCGCGTTCGTTCGACTGCAACAAAATCCAGTTCCACAGATAGTTGATGGCGGATTGCAACAAAATCCAGTTCGACTGCAACAAAAACCAGGGCCGGAGGGCGCGAGCTCTTCACGAAAAAGATCGCCGGGGGCCGGACGACGCGAGCTCTTCACGGACAGTTGATGGCGGATTGTGGTGGCTGGAACTGAGTGGATGGCACAAACAGTGAAGGGGAGAGGGCAAAACAGAAAAGACGCCATGGAACCGAGTTCCTACATGGGGACTATGGAAGTGCCACTTCCATCATTTGATGGAATTCACAATTCCATGGAAGTCAATTCAAACCAACCAAACAAGCTTATTTTTGGATTCTCACCCCAATTCCACTTCCAGGCTCCTGCCTCCATGCTACCAAACATAACATTAGGTACAAGGGACAACCGCCCTGAAGGCCTCTAATATTTCCAAACATGATCATTGCTATGTACGTTGATAGGCAATTTTGATATAATACAATGGGATTGTTTGAAACAATATTTTTAAAAACCAAATGTAGGTTCAACAGTTTTTTCTGTAAAACGAGATAGCTTTCCCTATATATTAATCCAACTTACATAAAAATACTTCTTTATTGTATTTTCAAATCAGCATATTGTGTGTTTGGGAACTCCGTTAGGAGAATGGATTTTACAGATTCCAAGACATTTTGTGGATTTCGAAATGGTTTTACGGATTTCAAGATAGTTTTTATGGATTTCGAGATGGTTTTTACAGATTTCAAAATGGTTTTGTCTCGACTTACATGCACCGTTTTAGCAACAATGTTGCCAAACAAGCACATAATGTTACCGGTAAATATTCCTGACAGGGTCAACAACGAGGTTTCTGTGCGATACGGATATGAGACATGAATGAACTATTCATTATTACCGGTTTAGCTCATTCAACAGGTATTACATAAAGATACATAAAAAGTAAACGCCGCAAGTCAATCACGCATGATTCTATCATAATTCATCTTTTGGAGGCGCTTGAAAACATTGCTCATCCCAGTAGTATGGAAATTTCAATCTTGCTGCAGTATGAGGCATGGACCAGTCCTCATATATAAACCTAAAAAAGAGTCAAAACACTCTTCATGAATAATTAGATAGATAGCGAAAATAATAAATAAGAAAAAGGGGAACCATGAAACGAATCAAGCGAAAAACATCTGCATCATAAACCATAATTCAATTAAAGGATATACAACCTTACTTCCACGTATCATTCAAGAGATGAGTTTCAATGCATCATAGAGGGCCGAAAATGTAAATAAACTATGAACTGAATCTCCAAGTAACAACCATTTCTCATTAAATTCGTACTAATATGGCGTGGTCCCCTCCAAAATAGAAACCATCACAGGATGCACAGTAACCAAAATGCAGTTAAATTTGAGAGAAGTTTACCTCATTGTTTCCTAAATACTTCCTCCAATCCTTAATATGAGTTAATTGACTTTTGTTGGAGAAATTAAGATGGTTAAATACACTATTTAAAAATATTTATATTTATCATTTTTTTAAACTAATTTATTTAACTCAAAAGTTAATATATAATGTAGCTATATGCGTAAATGAATACTTTTAATTAGTGTATTTAGTTTCTTTAATCCTTTCAATAACAGTCAACTAACTCTTATATTAAAAATTGGGGTAGTAAATAATTAAATTAAATATATTTACGATGCATTTACTTGCCCAGACAGTACGATGCAAGTAGGTGTTGATAATATTTTAGCTAACATCAGTAGAAGAAACTTATTAAACCAAACATCAATTCTCCTTACCCCCAAAAAAAACATCTTTCCTTGCCTAAAAGAATAGTAATCAACTAACTGAACGAACAAGGAGACATGCAGCTTTCATCTAACTCAAGCAAACATTGAACAGGCGTCTTCGAAGTCACTGGCTCATAACAGACAAATGATCATCAATATTCCAAGCCATACCTCGGTCAACCCTTGGATGAGCAAAACTAAAGAGCTGAAGAAAAATAACTTACAACTTATCTAAGAAGCATATAAAAAGATTGGGTAATAGAGGTACCGTACACTTTAACTGGCGGCCTTGATATGATAACAAGCACCTGTAAATCCTCATGATCATTGGTATTCCATAACTGCAATGCAGATCAGCTTTAATAACTTGAATTTGTCCATTCTTCCAACAAAACCCCCAGGGGGCGCTGGGGCGGGAAAAAATCAACTAAACCCAAAAAAGGCGTCCTTCCCATTTTGTTAAGATCAGCAAGCAACATTAAAGGTTGACATCGTATATGGCATTATAACTCGAAAGGCATAAGAACGGAAACTCTCACCCTATGCTACCACATGTTTACCTGATGAACATCATTAACTGGAATATGAAATGTGCTATTTGGAAAGATAAAGTGCTCCTGTGGCTTTCCTGGGGATCTTTCGTGAGAACTTGATGCAAGATAGAGAGTGCCACTCCCTTTGAGGACAATGAAAACCTCTTCACAGGAATGCCTGTGAATTGGAGTGCGTGAACCTGGTGAAAATGTTTGAAGCCATACCTCAACCTGTTTTAAACAAGATGATTTTTTAAAAGTAAATGGCATATTACAGATAAAAATTGTCTGGTAATAACTATGATTTTTCATTATTTTCTGTTAAAAAATATGAACAATATGATTACACCATATCAAATTTTTATTCGAATAAATACGAGATTTCAGTTATCATTACCATATAGCCGGTTCTCCGGTTGACTTTACATTTTCTGCAATGTTGATTGTAACTTGAGGCATTTTCTTAACGCTCATTATTGTTCAAAGAACTTATATAATTCTGATGATATTTTTTATCTAATCAGAATTTTTTTTAATCTAGAGAAAATGAAAATGACCAATTATATTATGATGAATACCTCTCTCATTCCATGCATTACTGAACCAGCAATAGTTATGTGAGAAAGACCTGCCCTTCCATAGTTATCCTGAGGAATCTCACTGATATTTCTTACAAGCGGCAATCCTACATATTCGTAAGTTAAGAAAACAAATACCCATTCCAGTAAGAAAAGTAAAATTATACACAAAGAGACCCATAGATTGGATGCCTTTTTCCGATATAATATGCTAAGGTCACCCGATAAATTTTTAATTAATGCGGAGAACAACCGTCGAAAACAAAATATTCGAAGCAGAGAGATCAAGAGCTACTGCCAACATTGAAACATCATATCAAAGAGTCACAGGTGCAAGAAGGAGCATTCGCATACGAAGAAAATTAATTTCCCATGCTTATCAGAAATTTAAAATACTTAATGAAAAGGACCGTAAAAGAGGAGGATTCAAACTTCGAAGTGATAAAATCATGAGACTAGGAGTCGTAAGCATATCTAACCCGTGATTGAGCAATGAGAGGCAAGAGCGATTGTAGAAAAAGCGAAGGAGCTAACGAAGAAGGCGAGAGAACACCCGAACATCTTCGAACAAATTCTTGCGACAGGGGTTGAGAACTTGAGACTGAGAGGTGCCAAGTACCTCATAAGGTGAGGGTAACTCGTGACTTGCACGGGACCTCGAATCCTTTTTTTTTTGGGGCTAATAAGGACCTCGAATCCTTGATTGAATTCGTCCAATTACGAAGATCGTATGGGCTTGTAGGATAACGTCCGTGGGCTCGCAGGACTGCAGGTAGTGGAAGAAATCCCGCCCATCAATTTTTGTTGCCACAAAACCAATTAATTTTTTATTAGAATTAGACTACATTTTTAAATTTATAATCAATTATTGGCCAGTGATGGAGTTTAAAAAGCACATTCACACAAATTAAAATGAAATTTTTATCACATTCTTACCATAGAAACCATAAATCACTTTGAAAAATTAGTTTCCATCATAAATCTAAATAAGCAATATATTAATTTTTGGAAAAGGGACCAATAGATCTTATATAATAAGAGTAACATTAAATGTTAGAAAAAGGACAAATAATTACTTATATAATCACTCTTATAAAAATTCATCAATTGCATGAATGAATCACTCCACTTCAGCTACTCTGCATCATTTTCTCAAGATGGCCAGTTGCATTTCAAAGTGAGGAAATCTATTGAAAAGAGTGAAATAGTGAGACGCGATTTGTTAGGTATTAAGGGTAAATTTTAAAACAATTATTATTATGCCTCATACGGTTTTTTTTTTCCAAGTGACCTGTATAAAGAATCGACAAAAACTTTTATAATGAACTTCATTAGATAATGAGTTGAAAAATGTCAGAAACAGCCTACATATCATTCTGTATCGCGTTTACGGTATCTTGCTCTCCTAGGAGATGATGTAATCAATTTATCATCACCGCGTGTGGTATGCAAATGTGATCCATGGGAAAGTTACTACACAAAATATTTGAGATCTGAGTGGTAGGTTGCCACCACGTTGATTTCCTTACTCCGTTCTCTGCAGCCATCCAAACTGTAGAAAGAGGTCCATTTCACATTATAATTAGAGAGTAAGTGTTGCTAATAAGAACTTTAGGCTTCAATAAATTAGGTGACTTATGTACCTTCCACGCATACATTCCAAAGAAAGCTATCGTGTCTGCAGTCCAAACAACGGCGAAGGACTTCCAAAAAAAAGGGATTGCAACATTGAGCAATGGGATGAGAAGAAACAGATAGTTCAGCGCTTCTTTCTCCTTTTTTGAACAGTCTCGAGCTCTAAGTGACGGAATTGCTGCAAGTTCAAAAACTAGTAATTATCTTCTGACCCCATACAGAATGGTCTCTTAGTTGTTATACGCAATTTTGCAATAGATCAAGGAAACAAGACCGACATTTTGCATGAATTGCGGATCCTAATAACATGTAGCATCACATATTTTGTTGCATGATGCAGGGAAATTGAACTTGAAGCTAGGACAACTCATTGTTTCTCAGAAACACGTAATCTAGAGAAGGTTCTGAAAATTTCCATTTCTTTTTGTTTTTGGGGCCGGCAGGGGCTTGGGGGTGGGAACTGCGGAAACTTTCTATTAAGAAGACTGAAAATGGTGCGAGTGAACTTACTAAACATCCAAATGGACCACATTCCCATTAACCTCCAAATGTCTGGTTCATTTGATGGAAATAAGAGGTTAAAAGACAAAGCTCCACCTAGCAACATTGAGGCATACCCTTGAACCTCAAAAACAGTATACAAGGCAGTTCCGGGGACGGCAGGATTTTTCGAGGCGGTGGAAGCCCTTGGTGCAAAAGTTGAGGCCGTCTTTTGAACAACCTGTCATGCAAATGAAAATAAAAGTTCACTCCATATTGTCCAGTAATCAATGTCTTCTTAGCCCCAGGAACTTGAACGGCGTTTCAAGGGAAATGCATGCACCAGCCTAGTAATTTCGCGGAAAGCGGATGAAAAATCACTACGGAATCCACCAAAACTACAACTTATATAGAGCGATATCAAGGTTTACTTTTTGTCTCGTAGTTTAACTTTTCACGGAAACAAAGTTAGTGTCCTCGGTACACCTTAATTCGCATCCCTGTTACTTAAAATAGAATTGAGGCTTCCCGTTTAAAAATCACACTTAGTGGATTAAACAAAAACTTCAAGGGCCCAGCTACCCGGACTCAATAGATCCTGACCGAAGTACGAACTCCTATAATGCATTGAACGGATTACTGATACGAAGTGGGCATTCCGAAAATCGAATTAAATTGCGCATGAAGGGTGGTCCGGGGACCAGAACTAGCCTTTTTAATATCCTTGTCGACTGAGGCAGAGGCGGTGGGTCGACTGGAGCCCGTGCTTTCCTCGACGGATTCCGCTTTTAGCTCTTCCGAGAATTGCTCGCCAACTGCTTGTGTGTTTGTTTCATCGGACGTGGCACGGAGAGATACCTTGTTGCGAGACTGCGGTAAGTTGGCTCTATCGAATGAAGGTGTGGAATGGAACCCTAACAACTTTGCGTTCGTTAGAGCCGGAGAAGCGAAATGGAGCCCGGAATGATGACAGTTGCCTGGAGCTGTTGAGATTAACATGCTCATTTTGTCCGTAATCCCTTTGCCTTCAGCTTCCCATCGGAATCTGGAATGCGAAAAATTGCGGGGATAAGGAACTGTGAGGCGGAGAACTGAGCGTGTGGTGTGATGGGCAACGACGACGTTTTACGGCCATAAGCATGTCCTGAAAAATCTATTTGTCAAAGTATTGGCGAATTCTATTATTGCATATAATTTTTATCGTATACGTGTTTCGTAAATTTTAAATTATTATAAAAAAGTATAATTAAACGTTAATCCAAACGTATAATTCGTGTGCCTATTTGCTAAAACGCTATAAAATTATGTTGACACAATCTAAAATAATTTTTTTCATAAATAAAAAATGAATTTTAACGTTTATTGTAACGAGTCTCATGTCTAATATTTAACCATTAGTGAGGGATAAAATAATCAGAATATCCTTGATGGCATGTCATAACATGCCACTGGATTAATAGTATCTCCCTGCGGGGGTAAAATTTGTCATTGGCTTAATGCTTGTGTCAAGAGATGGAGGTTTAATGCACAGAAATAAAAAGATAAGTTTTTAATTGCTATATGCATTTAATTCAAGATTAAGAACAGTCTTGTTGTCTTGGTATATTTTAGCCTTTTTTTTTAAATGACCGCACCTAAGTCAGATTTTGTATATCAATCATGTCATATTTATCATCGATACATGGTCACGTGTAATATCTTTTAAATATTATTATTTAATTATGAATTCACATTAAAAAAAATAGAACACATGTTCATTTATGATTGAAAAGTTTGACATAGTGAATATAAATAGCATGATTAAGCTATGTTCTTTTTTCTTGTTGCAAAATTTTTAGAAAATGGGTTGGATTTACATACGATTCAATGGTAGGACACCTAATTCATAACCATTGGGGCCTATCCTACGGGATTGGAGCAAGTAAGGCAAACCTTTTGAATTTGGCCACACAAGTAGGTCAACCCAGCTTCACTAAATTGTGGCGATGCCTCCCCAAGCACCGTGACGGAAAAAGTGGTACTCCCCAGGATCGGCCCTCTCTCTTTAGGTGGAAGTATTAACCCAATCATTTCGTCAGTTGAACCTATGGACCATGGATTAAGCCACATTCTTTTAATTATTTGTTATTAGTTGTGAGATAATTATAGGTGGAAGAATGCCAAGCATTTATCGGACCTAGACATGTTACCAATGCCTTTTTTTGTTTTTGGCCAACGTTACCAATGCCTATTTAAACAAATAGATGAGTCGTATTTTCATAAATGTCAATCCGCAGGCCCATGGCATGACATATTTATTATCCTTAAAAGGATGGTAACTGCTGTGTATAATTATGCGTGGGGTAATTTCAATCAACTTTATGAATTACTTATAAAACTATTGACTTATTCTCATTTTACCCTAAATTTCATATCACACTATTCACCCACAAGCTCAAACCTTGTATTCACTAGCAGCTCACCTCTCCCTCTCTTCTCATTAACCACTGTAGACCGCGACGCCATCTTAATAATATATTATTTTAAAATTTAAAATGTTAAAGCTAAAATCGGAAAAAGTCCATGCAATAATTAAAAAATAAAATACATTGAGATCCACAAGAATAAAATTTTTTTCTTTTGAATATTATGTTGGGTTCGTCCGTTTGGTTAGCCCCGGCAGTGGTAACGCATGTAAAGCAGTGCAATTATTTCACTCTATATATAAACCATTTATAGCATGTTTGGATGATGAAAAACTTTGAACTTTATTAACATTAATTTAAAATCCAATAACTTTTAAACTGTACCTCTATTTAATTTATATAATTATTTAATATATTTCATTTCTTATGGAAACAGAATCAACACAACACTAATTGAAGGGTAAGGATAAAATTATATAAACATGTAAACAATTTAATGATATAATTTATAGATACAATAAAATAAAATTTCTTAATCTGAGGGTATGTAAAATAGACATGCATATCAACAAAATGCTAGGTGGACCATTGGTGGAAACGTAACACTTAGTTTTTTTATTGAATAAGGGTTAGTTTAACAACTTGGTTTCCAAAACCTAGATTTCAAATCTCATTACTTCATCAAACGTAGCTCTTCGATTTATGAATCATATCGTTGTCAGGAAAAGTTTATTTATTTTTTAAAAGTACATTCAATTTCAACAGTTTTTAAAAAGAGATAATCTTCTCTATATACTTATCTTAATTTATATAAAAATATTTTTTTACCATGTTTTCAAACTGATACATAATTATTTGGTCATCGTATCTAGCATATGCGTTATTTTTCTTTTATTTTTTTAATACTGCTGAAAAGATGCATATCAAAAGGTCAAAAAAAAAAAAGTCTAAGGATCAACGTCCTTCGTCAACCACCACCCTTGAAGGGAGGGTCGGTTTTTTTTTTTTTGTCGATGATCTTCTTTCTCTCGTTCACGTTACACGCTACTCTGGCCATACCGCCACAGGAAAAAAAAAAAAAAAGGTCGGCATCCATACGCTACTGTGGCTTGAGCGATTGGTATAATGTAAGAGAACAGACACATGCGACATTTTGCCGATGCTTCAATAATAATTACTTGCAGTTGCAGACTCATTTTGTGCTGGTTGTTCGTTAAACCTCTGGATTCGAGATTGTTTGAGAGCTGATAGGGATTACATCTCCCTATAATTACGTGCATGTCCATAGTCTGTTTTTATTTTCCTTTTGCCCGAAGAAAAGAGTTAATCCACCTTTTGATTTCGCGACTGCGAGTTGGTAGTTTCTGGCGAGTTTGTTTTACGCCAGGAAATACATTTCTCCGCGATTCGGGAGCAGACTGAACGTCCTTTTCTTTTCTTAATGCCTCGATGCTGATGGATTTGAAGTGATCGTGTGTTGCCTCCAATGGGAAAATTTCTTGGTGGTTTCGCATTGCCTGTGCTGCTTTTAGCTGGTAAAATTGCAATTCTGTTTTGCCGGAAATTTCTTCTTCCGTTTTACACATAATTGGAACTATTTCGATGTGTCAGTGACTAGATGATGCTAATTGATGTGGTTGAACTGGGTGACTCATGGACTATCAAATCTAAGGTTGTGTTGGGTGTATTTTTGGACATGGCTGTTGAATTTCGGTTGTTTTATTGTCTAACCATTTCTTTATAGCTTCCAAAGCTGATCGGCACGCGTGAGGAAAAAATAAGCTAATCTTAACAAAGTATATGCATGAATGTATGGTACGGCAGACATTGTTCATTATCATGGAGCCCGAGATCCGGGAAAGTCCTCTGGTTGAAATCGAAGTTTGCCTTTACGGGAGAGATATTTCCTATACATACAGAACCATAATATGCTATCGGTGAATCAATATGGATAGATAATAAAGAAGTCACAGGGAGCTAATTGTGCCACTCATTCCGTGTTCCATGCAAAAATACGAGGCCCGCTCTAGTTCAATTGATTTTTGGAAAGAAAAATGAGGAGTTGAGTCCTTTGAGTTGTGCAACAATTTTCACTTCGAACCATAGTGTGCTCGTTGGAGAAATTTAATATATTTTCTAGTGGATTTTTTTGGGTAAAAATTGTCATTTCGAACCATAGTGTGCTCCTTAACCAGGAACGATGGTGGAAAATTGAAGTTTAAGTTAAGAGAGAGTAGGCAATGGCTATTGTTATGTAAGGGTCTACTGATCCATACGGGATGATTTTTAATGATAATTTTAATATTTACAGTAAAGAATATAAACTTTTTATAACTTTTCGAGTTGTTTTTAACTGCCTTTCACGTCTTAATGGTTACTCCTTAATATGGATGGACAAACATTTATATTTACTCCCTCACTGAAACATGCGTTGACTTTTATATCCTCTCCTTTCCTGCAGCTGCTCTAATAAACTGGAGTTTGATTTCTCTTGTTGACTTGATAGCTTTTCTTATCATTCAATACAATGCACCAAAAATAGGTACGTTCCTATTTCATTCTTTTTGGATTTGAATGTATCAATGCGCAAGCTGCAAATGTAATTTTTATCAGTAATTTGCTATTATATTGGTTTGGCCTGGGGTGGGGACTGGGTGTGACTGTGGGAGTGATACCACTTATATAACCGGAAACACAAGTGAAAAGCTCTAATCTCTCTCTCTCTCTCTCTCTATATATATATATATCAGTGGACAATATAAATCCCTTCTTTAAAATTATATGTGAATGAGGAATGATATGATGTTAGTTGCTGACAAGGCCGCTGGATTTACTAAGACATGTAAGAGAAAATTAAGGAAGACACAAAGAATGGGAGGAATAATTCTTCTGGTTCATGGAATTATCTTGTACAGATAGCTCTTCTCTTTTCAATGGTCAACTTTTTGTTCTAGAGGAAAGCGTTGATCTTAATAAAACAAGTGCCTGACACCAGTATCATGAAAAAGCATCTTAGATGGCCAAGTAACTCTGCAATAAATAAACAAATGGTCAACAGATTCTGGTAGTCCTTTTCACGTTACAGGTTGAATAACAATGAATGGCACTTCTACAGTCCTTTTATCTGTAAATCACTCTTATGTAAAAGCTTTGCTGCTGCTGACAGCATATGGTTGTCCTAGTCCATTGTGAAATTGCAAACATAATTTACCAATGGAAAAACATCCAAAATATATAATTTCTGCTACTTTAACACCACATTGTATGCTTGTCCATTTTGGAAGTTAGTGGAGCATGTTTCCCATTTTTATAGGACCTAAGGTGAAAATAAAAAAAATGAAATAAAAAATTAAGAATAGAAAATACCATTGTGTTAAACAAGGAACACCATTTAACCATTCATTTTTTTTAAGCATGATACATTGATATTCATTGTAGGATGGAATTGAGAGTCGATTGCCTATGAGTACGAACCGTTCTCAAGCAGAAGTTACTAAGATTGCTCTTGATACTGTTTATCATTGTGCTGGATGCTGCAGTTTAGCTCATTTTTCTGCTCTTATGATTATCTTATTCCATCCACTAACTTTTTTTTTATTTTCTTGTTGTAGGATTTCATTCCCGTAGGCATTTGTTGCTATTATGGTCAATAGTTATCTTTTCTGTACTAGTCATACTTTCTCAAGTGACTTGTCTAGTAATATGGGCTATTGAAGGAAGATCATGGAGTATACCTGTTGCTTGGTGGGAAAAGCTGATTGGACTTATGATGTGAGATTGATTTCATTTTCACTTACTGACTGATTCGTCCTTTTTGTGGCATACTGATTTGTTATTTTTTGAAATTTACTTTTGCAGAGTTGAATCATGGAGATCCCCTTATGTTATTTATTTCTTGGCCGTGCAACTCCTTGCAATCTTTGTAGCTTTAGTTGATATACTCGAAAATAGACTTTTTCTTGCCCCATGGCAAGATTCATCTTGGGACCATTTCTTATCAATTATTGAACAATTAGGTTTGTAAGTAGTTCATTTGAACCTCTCATTTCTTCTTTTTTGTGCGAAAGGTGGATTTTGCCCTGTGGTTTTGGTTTTTGAACAATTATAATTAGGCTTTGGTTTTTTGTTTTTGTTTTGTGGGAGAGGGGTAACATGTTTCCCCGTTGTATTTGTTTCTGTTGAGTGCTGTATTTTTTTCTCACACCTGTTGCTTGTCTGCAATATGAAATGTTCATTATTGGATAGTGTATTCATTTATCCATGCTATGTGGCTGTATCCATGCACGCCCTTTTTGTCCTTTTCTGTTTTTTTTTGTTTGATAATATGTATGCATACTGGAATTTTCAAAACTTGACTTTTAGCAAGTCGAGCTATGAAACTTTTCATAAGAATATTCTTAGAAATTTTGAATATTCCAAAATGAATTGTGAACAATTTTTTTTACGTGTTTGATTGAGTATGAATATGTGATAATAATATATCAAATTAGTGGTGTTGATTGCATTGGGTGTTATGTTTGTATGTGTTAAGATATTTGGGGAAAAAAAAAAAGTATCGAGTAATGAAAGAATTATAGCATCGTAAAGTATTATGTAAGTTCAATTTGTGTGCTGTTTAGAAGCTCTTTCTTCAATACCTGTACCTCTTCTCATGTCCTTTTATACACTTTTGTTATTTATACAGCAGAGTGTTAATTTAAGTTATGTCAAGCATTTTTGTACTGTAGTTCTTTCATTCATTGAGTTTCTCTGTTTGTCATCTTGAAGGTTCTCATCTTCGGGTTGCTTCATGCTTGTTGTTACCTGCGATTCAATTAATTGTTGGAATTAGCCATCCTTCCTGGGCTTCATTACCTTTTTTCATTGGTAGCTGTGTTGGTCTTGTGGACTGGTCTTTAACAAGCAACTTTCTTGGACTTTTCAGGTGATTTCTTTACACATTTATCCATCATGCTTTTTTATCTTTTTCTAGGCCATGTTTTACTGTTTCATTTTACCTCTCCTTTGAGCTTTTGCATATATATATATGTGGTTCTGTAGGTGGTGGAGGACTTTACAATTGTATGCAGGTTTCAATATTTTCCTGCTTTACGTATATCAACTTCCTGTGGAGCTTCCAAGTAATGTTGAAAGAGTGGCTGATTTGATTGGTCTCTTTAAAATATCTGTAAATTCTGAGTGGCCCAAGATTTGTTCCAGCCTTTCTCTCATATGTTTTTATATGATGGTATGCATATATTTCAAGATTTTATTTGTTTACATGGATTTGAGTTGAAAGAGAATCGTATTTTTTCCCCCTTTTTGGAATGGAAAATGAATCTTTATCAAGGAAGAAAGAGAATTACAAGAAAGGACAATAAATGATTTACTTCTTATTTAAATAGTTAATAGTTAATTTTTAAGGCGGGTTCCTCTGCCCAGGGCAGAGCTGATGGTTGAGGGCTCAAGAAAGAGCTACTTAGAGAGGGTTTATGATCAACATAAGCTAAGTGAAGTATTGTAGAGTGCTGCTATTGGGATGTTGACTCTCTAAGGGTAGCCTATTGATGAAGTTCAAGGTAGTAAGAGATGCTAAATCTCTCATTGTTGTATGAGTTGCTCCATTGGGGCACTTAAAAGTAGGTTGGTTATCTCATCTCAATAGTTAGCTTTTAAGGAAGGTTTATCCACCTTACTTGGTCGCTCATCGACTATCAACTATGGATGCATGTAGTCTCAATAGCTTTTAAGGAAGGGTTCTTTCCTTTTGCACTATTGTAATATGATGCCTGAACAGTGCCTTATAGGTTTATTTATTAATTTATTTATTTTTGCATAACATTAGTGTAAGTAAACTTTCAACAGGGAAAGTGATATATGACTGTAAGCAATTATCCTGTTTTTACATGTGGTAATATGCACCTTGAGTTTGTCTCCAAGAGTGTTTTCTCTTCATAATTCTTCCCTCGTATGCAGCTGTCCTTCATCAAATCTGATTTGGAGGAGATGGATTTCATTATGTCAGGGACGGAGAGTAGCTTGACTGAGCAACTTCTTCCGTCTAAGCACTCATTTTTTATTCGTGAATCAAGGTATAGAATGGAAACATGATTGTTTGATTTGCTTTTTGCTTCTCTTACGAGGACACAGTTCAAAAGCTTATAAATGGATGATGTATTTATTTTGTGGCAAGTAAAAGAAACTTCTTTTAATTGCATGGAGGTTGGCCACAATCTGTTTCCTTTGTATCATAATATTACAAGTAGTTAATGTCCAATTTGTAAGGCTCAATTTTGGTAAATGTTTCCCTTCGCCTTTTTAAAGACAAGTCATTATCACTTTTTTTTTGGGTCGGAAATGGAACTTTTCAGTGCACTATTAGTTGACACTATATTGTCAAAACAATTGTGTGCCATTATTTAAGTAGTGCTGACAGCCTGTGGGCTCTGCCACCTGTTAACTAAGTAGCATGCTAACTTTCATATCTGTTGTGTATTTTGGGGATTAGGGAAAAATTTTGAAGTTGAACTCATTTCATTTTTTCATATCTTTGCGTAAATATAAACTAGGAGATACTTTAGTTAACTACTATTTAAAGATTCAATGTAAGGATATGTAAGCCGCTGTTTTTTACTTGAATGACGTGGCAAGTATTGTTTTAGATGGGAACCCCTTCTCTGAGATGATGCAGGAGCATATGTTCGTTTAGAAAAAGTCACTGATAATTTTGTTTCAGTCTTGTTTAGAATGAACAGGTTATGTGCTGCTTGTGAATACGTTGCAGAAACTCTCATTTTTGTGTGTTATTTCCTTCTTTTCCTCTCTTTGGTAATGTGTTATGTAGTTATTAATTAACCGTGCAGATCTGGTGTGAAGCACACTAACTTTTTACTCAGAGGATCTGTTTTTCGGACATTTAGCATCAACTTTTTCACGTATGGTTTCCCGGTATAAATTCCTGAAAACATAATTTAATCTACTTTATGTTTTCTCTGATGATTATTTAGAGTCATGATTTTGACTGTTAGAGTAATTTATTTCATGGTGCATATTTAATCATGATCATCTAATTTTTTGCAGGTCTCCTTGTTTGCCCTTTCCTTCTGGAGTTTTCATTTTGCAAGCTTATGTGCATTCGGGCTGCTTGCTTATGTTGGCTACATCATCTATGCCTTCCCTTCATTGTTTCGTTTGCACCGATTGAATGGGCTGCTTCTTGTCTTCATTCTCTTGTGGGCTGTTAGCACCTATGTATTTAATGTTGCATTTGCATTCCTGAATTGGAAACTTGGACGGGTAATTATCTCTTTGAAAATTTCCATTTGATTATATAAAAAATTATGGTTAATTGTTCAATGATACATGTTTTCAGGACATGAAAATATGGGAGATGGTAGGTCTGTGGCACTATCCAATTCCTGGACTTTTTCTTCTTGCACAATTTTGTCTGGGAATTTTGGTTGCCTTGGGTAATCTGGTGAACAACTCTGTATTCCTGTGCTTGTCAGATGAGGATGGGAATTCTTCAAATGAATATTCCTTTGAGAATGGTAATAGTTAGCATCTTTTCATTCTAGTTACTTAAAAACTCGATGGCCCTCTTTAGTTTATAGTTATGCCTAGCAATTTCCCCCTTTTCTGTATCTTCCTTTTGAACTCAAATACACGGGCATGCTTGCATTCATTTTTTTTGGCTTGCTAGAACTAAGTCCTCTGATGCTCGTACGAAATGGTTAAGGGAAGACAAGTGAGCATGCTACATGTATCATAGAAGTGTGAAGACGGGGATGAATGCCTAACAGAAGACATGTAAATCTCATAGAAGAAGATCCAAGGAAGGAAGTCTTCCTTTGTATAAGTGATTATTTACTTACTAATTTTGACATTCTAATGCATATCAGCCATCAAACCCAACTCACATGGCTAATTAAACTCTTATCCACCACCCTAACTTGTTTCTGTCTTTCAGTTGTCATGGTTGGTTTATTTTGCAATATCTGATTTTTAACCAAATCATCTTTGTCTACTGAATATAAAGTATATCTGTCTCTATTATGTTGTCTTATTATTTTTTATTAAATTACAGTGGAGGGTGAGACTAAGGTATTGATTGTGGCCACAATAGCATGGGGTCTGCGCAAAAGCTCTCGAGCTATCATGCTGACATTGATCTTTCTCATCGCTATTAAACCTGGTTTCATCCATGCAGTATATAGTATGCTTTTATCAAACCCTTGGTCACTTTTCTTTTTCCCTATTTTGCTGATTGACGGAACAAAATCATTTATCCTTCGTTCTTTTAAGCCATTAGATGAATGTTATATGGCATCTGATGAGACTTAATGTAAACTTACTGATTGCTTTCTGTTATGTCTACCATGCAGTGATATTTTTCTTGATGTATCTTTTGAGTCACAACATCAGCAGAAAGATGAGGCAGGCTCTGATTCTTCTATGCGAAGTTCACTTTGCACTTTTGTACATTCTGCAAATTAATTTGATCTCTGCTGCTTTGGAGAAAAAAGGCTCTATCAGTATGGAAGTCCTAATGCAGTTAGGTATGCGGTGGGTTTGTTAATCACAAAATTATATTGATGCGTTGTTTACTTGCATTTTCACTAGTGAAGTAATATGGAAAACAGAAGTCTTACTGGACATATTGTGAATTGATGCAGGTCTCCTTGAAGAAGATAGTTCTTGGGATTTCTTGGAAGTGACTTTGCTTGCTTGCTTCTGTGCAATTCATAACCATGGTTTTGAGATGTTATTTTCATTTTCAGCAATTTTACAGCATGCCCCTAGCACTCCTATTGGATTTAGTATCTTAAAAGCTGGTCTAAACAAATCAGTTCTGTTGTCTGTATATGCCTCCTCCTCTGTGAGATACAGCCATGACTGTTTCTCTTATGGTACTTTTTTTTTTCAATCTTATGCTACGTATATGTTTGATATTCTTATTCTCTTAAGTGTTCTGTTAGGAGATAAACCCTGGAAAGTTTTCAAGCATGTGAACTGTAGATGACATTAATTACAATTATCCTTTTTTACGCCAAATTCTTGTTGGTCTTGTGGTTGAGACTTGAGAGTAGGGAAATTAGTTTAGGATGAGCTCATGGTCTTATGGCCTCGGGTTGGATGGTGGAAAAGTTGTAATTATGTAATTATGAATTTATAATTAGGAAACTGATAGGATCCTAGGAATAGGGAGTTAGTTGTTTAGGATCCTAGGAATAGGGAGTTAGTTGTTTAGGCCTAAAAATAGGGAGTTAGTTGTTTGACCAAGTCTTTATTTAATTATTTAATTACTTATGTATTTGTTCAATTATTTATTAATTATGTAATGGGTGTGTCAGTTATGCACGTAGGAGTTAGTGGGATAATTATGGGTTAGTGGGGTCATGGAAGGAATTAGATCGAGTCAGTTATCATCCTTCCTCTATAAATATCCTAGTTGTATTCCAGATTAAACACCAATGAATTGAATGAGAAAATATTGTCTTTGAGTATTGGAGATCCTCCTTTCCTCCGGCTTCTTTTATCTCATATTAAGTGAGATCCTTGCTTAATGAGAGAAACTAGAAGAGATATTGATGAGTTCTAGATCCTGGAACTTATCATTTGGTATCAGAGCCACTACTGGGTTAGGCTCTCTGTGAGGTTTAAGCGAGATGCTTGCTTTTTGTACTCACAGACAGAGTGTTTATTACCTGTGGGGAAAAAACAAAAAAAAAACCAATTTTGCTGCCATTGTTCCTCGCTTCTTCGTTACTAGAGTTGCTGTGGCTGGTTCGTCGCACCTCGCCTGCGCCCCTGTTTGCTCGTCTTCTTCTCACCGTCCAGGTCACCTTCTTCCGTCGCCTCCCCGCCGCCCCCCCAAATCGTCGTGTCGGAGCCGCCCAATGTCGAAGCCCATCTCCCGTTCGCGTCGCGTCGTCTAGAGCACAGGTCCGTCCAGTTCGCATCACAGTTCGCCGGAAGCTGCACCCAGTCACCGTCCCTGCTCGTCGTCCAGCTTCCAACCCACCGTTGGGTCAAGCGCGTCACTCGTCGTCAGCCCCATCTTGGTCAGTCGTCCGTTCAGTCCAGTCGCAAGTTCAGTCGCGAGCTCCATCCCGTCAACGCCCTGGGTTCGCTCGATCTCAATGCCCCATGCTCGCTCCTTGTTCGTTGCCCAGTGTTCAATGCCAGACCTGCTCGCGTCCTCTGCCGTCCAGTTCGTGTTTAAAAAAAAAATTCCACCTTGAGGGCAAGGTGGTTTTCAAGGGAGGGAGTAATGATAGGATCCTAGGAATAGGGAGTTAGTTGTTTAGGATCCTAGGAATAGGGAGTTAGTTGTTTAGGCCTAAAAATAGGGAGTTAGTTGTTTGACCAAGTCTTTATTTAATTATTTAATTACTTATGTATTTGTTCAAT
>JANTPZ010139373.1:0-10060 GCA_025593235.1 Vachellia pachyceras | reverse complement strand
ATTGTCTTCACATGTTCTCCAACGCCAAATAATTTTTCTTTATTTTATTTTTTTTATTAATTTTACATCCAAACGATCACTCCCATCAAAACCCAGTTTCACTAACCCTCCTTTCACTGCTCAGAACTCGAATTAACGTTACGCATAGATTTGCAATGATAAAATTTGATTTGTTTAAGGTAGATTAAATGCTTCTCATTTTTTAATAAGGACATAAATTCAAATTCTGTTTGTGATTCGCAAATCTTATCAATAGATAGTGTGAATTTTATTAACATAGTAAGCATCTCTTTTCTGCATTTTTATAATTCGTGTTGTAGAATAATACATTGTTCTCTTTTGATTAAAAGAGTTAAAAAAAGTTTTTAGAATCATAAATGTGATGGATGGCTTAGGTGCTTGTTTGGGAACTCCGTTGGGAAAATGGATTTTACAGATTTCGAGGCATTTTGTGAATTTCGAGATGGTTTTACGGATTTTAAGATGGTTTTTATGGATTTCAAGATGGTTTTTACAGATTTCGAGATGGTTTTGTCTCGGTTTACGTGCACCGTTTGGGAAAATGGCTTCCCAAACAGGCACTAGGACAGCCAAGAAACATGAACGCAGTTGGTCTCCACAATATGGGATCTTCCATTTTTAATCACTGGTCCCACCCTTTCCCCTCTCTCTCTATACGTAATCCTTCCTCTCGTCTTATATGTATACAAATTACAGATGATCGAATTATATAAATTAATAGTTGGTTAAAATTGGTTAAAGGTAAGTAAGTGTGTGAAAATTGTATTTTTTTAAAATATATCCTTGTTTATAAAGAGGATAGAAGAAGAAAGAGATAATGATTATGAAAAAGAAAAGAAATGAGAAGGTATGATGGGTGGAAAAATTATGTGAGGTATATGTTATTAAATAGGAATTAAATTTTTAGACAAATAAATACAAAGTGTGATTCATACAAAAACCAGCCCTTTCTCAAAAATAAAAATATGGTTTTGTGATAGTGAATTATATTTTTTTTTGAGTTACAACGGGAAGCTATGCTTGAAAGAGGAATTTTTAGTCCAGATTTGGGGTTATAACCCTAACAAAAGAATTATCAATTAGGATATGTTTTCTACAATTAGGCGAAGCATAAGGAATAAAGTGAATCTGAGAGTCTTCCGGACGAGTTTCCTTAGATAAAAGATCATCACACATCAAACTTTCTCGAATAACGTGATATAACTCGGCCTTCCAATCTCCATAAAGAAGATAATGAGTGGCCTCCACTTCATGCTGCAAACAATGGGAAGGTCCTCGGTCCCTGAGCAAAATATTGACCCCTTCTAGTGAATCCGAGTATACCTGAACGTCCTTAAAATGCAAAGAACGGCATACTTCAAGCCTTATTTGGATTGCCAACATCTCCGCAGCAGTTATTGTGGCTTGTCCAAGCGCTCTCTAGAAATGATATTATTAATTCAACTCGACAAATCCACCTCTAATCTATGTAATATAAAAACTTGAAGAAGAAAAATTGTTTATTAATTGGTTATGTGTGCGCAATGCAGCTAACTGTTATTTCATGATCCATGTTGATTTTCTAAATATGATGGTTAGTAGGGTGGTAGTGTATAAGGAGGAGACATATTATTTTATGTTCCAACTTTCTCATTGTACCTCCCAATATAATCCAAAGCAATGGGAACATTTCATAGAGAAGACTCTGGTAACAAGATACGAGTACAAATGTTTATGGGAAAAATAAAAATAAAAATAAAATAATCGTGATGAGTATAATCACATAATAAAGAGCCATATATATTCTTTTCCAAACAATACAATAATTTCTTTTGTGTATATATATACATACACACATATATTTTAAATTTGCAGTGGAGGGATCTGATCCCTAATCTCAATGGAATCTATCAGATTTTACACGATAAGCCAATTGATCTTTTGCTTCTTAATTATTACTTTTTTTAAAAAAAGAAAATTGTGCATGTTATTAGACTTTAATTGAGTGGAGGCAAGTGTGATTTTTATATATTGTTAATGGTGAAATTTTGGAGCAAGTGTTGTTGGCCATTATAATTTGCTTAATCATGGTGGGGCCCTATTAATTAATTAGGAGTAGCTTATTACACTAATTAATAAATCCCACTTAGCCCTCCACCATCCTTTTTGGTTATTTTCTCTAAGCAAATTACCATCTTACATTTGTAAGCTAGCTTTGTTTATTATGCACTATTATTATAACTATATTTGAAAGCGTGTCTATAGTTTTGGGTTGATTTTATTCTCATCAAAAATCAAATCCAGCCCAACGGTTTGAACTAATTGTGTAGATATATTCGGTTGGTCTACCACAACTGATTTGAATTTTTCTTTTTTTACCTGGTTTTAATTTTAGTTTGAATTGGCTTGATCAGTTCAGATTAAATAATAGTAAATTCTATAAAAAAAAACCAAATTGCTAGTAGATTTAAGTTGCTATTTTATCATTGTGACTTATAATAGATTTTACCTAGAGATGGCAGAGGGAACAAATTGAGTAACATGATATGCTTTCTGGGGTTTGTTTGACATCACTTCCTGAAACCTAGGTTTGATTTCAAAACCTATGTTTTGATCCAAAACTTAGGTTTAGTCCAAGTACAAAATTTTTTCTGAAAAGCTATTTTGGTTATAAAAACTCGGTTTAAAACCTAAGTTTCTTCTTTGATATTTCTTTCTTTCTTTCTCTTTCCTACTTTTTTCCTTTTTCTTCTTTACTACCTTTTTTTATTATCTTTCCTCTTTCCTACTTTTCATTCTTTATATTTCCTCTTTACTACATACTTTTTGCCTCTAAATCCGTACAAGCTAATAAATTCCCAAACATATATCACTTTTCAAAACCTAGGTTTTGCCTTGGAATCTGTAAAAGCTATTTTTCAAAATATATTCCCCAAAACCTAAGTGTTGCCTTAAAATATGTAAAAGCTATTCTGAAAATGAGATCCAAACAGGCTTTTAATTGCATTGATAAGATTCATTGTAATTAAGTGATATTCTTTTTCTCATTGCAATTGCGTTAATTGACCAATAAATATGGTCATAAAAGGAATAAGAGCGACAAGTTGATCAAATACACATTTAGAAATATTGGGCTTTTTTTAACTGAAAAAATATATTGGGGTTGAAATTTGAAAGATGTGTTTGAATTTTAGAATTTGGGGGTGTGTGGAATCAATTAAATTAAATTAAATCATTTACAAAATAGAAAAAGAAAAGAGAATGACTTTGAACCCCTCCTCACACGGTTGAAAAAGTGGCAAATTAAAGTCTCTACTTGATTTCTTCCATTCGACTTGTGGGCATTGGCTGGAATAAATAAATAAGGGTTAAAGTTTACTTTTATTTCGAAAGGAATGTTATTTGTCAGAGAAGCTATGCGTACCCTTCCAATTACCGTAGAATGATGTAACACATAATTGTTTTTTAAGGGTCAATTTTAAGCCATTTTTGTAAAATAAGATAAATTACTTTTTTACCGCATTCTTAAGCAGATACATTAATAAAGTTTAATAAAAAATTACACAGCACCACAAGAAATTAAAGAGGAAATCATGTGTTTCTAAAAACATTTAAAAAAAGGGAAGTGATAAAAAGGAAGTTACCCAAAAAATGATTTAAATATATAAAAAATTACACAGCACCACAAGAAATTAAAGAGGAAATCATGTGTTTCTAAAAACATTTAAAAAAAGGGAAGTGATAAAAAGGAAGTTACCCAAAAAATGATTTAAATATATAAAAAATTACACAGCACCACAAGAAATTAAAGAGGAAATCATGTGTTTCTAAAAACATTTAAAAAAAGGGAAGTGATAAAAAGGAAGTTACCCAAAAAATGATTTAAATATATAAAAAATTACACAGCACCACAAGAAATTAAAGAGGAAATCATGTGTTTCTAAAAACATTTAAAAAAAGGGAAGTGATAAAAAGGAAGTTACCCAAAAAATGATTTAAATATATAAAAAATTACACAGCACCACAAGAAATTAAAGAGGAAATCATGTGTTTCTAAAAACATTTAAAAAAAGGGAAGTGATAAAAAGGAAGTTACCCAAAAAATGATTTAAATATATAAAAAATTACACAGCACCACAAGAAATTAAAGAGGAAATCATGTGTTTCTAAAAACATTTTAAAAAAGGGAAGTGATGAAAAGGAAGTTACCCAAAAAACGGTTTAAATATAATATTAATATCTTTACCGATAATGTTGTTGGTCTGAAGCAACATTTTTAACGGTAATGCTCAGCTTGTTAGTGTAGGGTAAGAATTTTCTTTGGACCCAAGATTAATGGTTGTCACATAGTATCAATTTTTGAAATATCATGTGATTTACTGCTCTCTAATTTTATTCGGGAGATTCATATAGTTCTAAAATATTTTAATCATCTAACTTGTGTTCATAAACTAGTTATCATTTATAATTCATAAACTAGTCATTATTTAACCTGTGTTCTAACAAATGATGAGTAATTATATTAAAATCAATTTAAAAATACTTTTACGTAAATCAATATAAAATTGCTTTCATGTATTTACACCAGATTATATTACGTAAAGTAAAATCAATTAAAAAAGTTAATCCAAACATTAGGCAGATTCCAAATTATCAATCGTCGGTTGTACCAAATATCTTATCTGTACGGACACTTAAATGATATTTAGATCACTCACGAATAAAACTTAATATTCATGAATATCTTACGTGTTGGAATAATTAATTAAAAAATAAAGATATATATATATATATATATATATATATATATAAAGCAGAAGAAGAATGAATGAGTCAAAAAGGTTGGCTTGTTGTAGAAATTTAAGATGCTCATAAGGAACATATTAATAAAGATTGGTTCATAAAACATATGCCTTTTCCTTCTTCTTCTTTTTTTTTATTTTTTCATGCCAGCGATAAAATTCATTAAAAAGCAGAAATTACAGATGCATATTCATGATCGTAATTCTGATTTGATGGGTCGATGTTTAATTATATTAATTTGATGCTTTTGGGACAAATTCTTGTTATCTCTATTTGTAAGAATTTACAGCCACGCCGATCCCATCCACGGTCCACCCGCGTGTATTTGCTTTGCATTATTCTACGTGTGCTTTGGAGTTTGGTTGGATTAAGGGGTTTATGGATTTTTAGATGATTTTTACGGATTTTAATATGGTTTTTACAGATTTTGAAATGGTTTTATTTCGGTTTGCGTGCACCATTAGGATAATGAAGTTTCCAAACAAGTACTCTACCTATTACGTTTGTTTGGGAATTTTTTATTTCTAATGATACACATAAGTCAAGATAAAATAATCTCGAAACATGTAGAAATCATCTCAAAATTTATAAAAATCATATTGAAATCCGTAAAACTAATTCTTTATTTCCAACAGTGCACGTAAGTCAAGATAAAATCATCTCGAAACATGTTGAAACTATCTCGAAATTCATAAAAACCATATTGAAATCTGTAAAATTAATTCCTTATTTCTAACTATACACATAAGTCAAGATAAAATCATCTCAAAACCTGTAGAAACCATCTCAAAATTCATAAAAACCATATTAAAATCCATAAAACTAATTCCTTATTTATAACGGTACACGTAAGTCAAGATAAAATCATCTCAAAACCTGTATAAACTATCTCAAAATTCATAAAAACTATATTAAAATCCCTAAAACTATTTCAAAATCTTTAAAATCATCTTAAAAACCCTAACTCATTTCACTCACCAAATTTTCTAAACACACTCAATATCTCTACCTCCTGATGTAAATCTTGTCCTCAACATCTTCTTGCTCTGTAATAATTTAAACATGTCAACATGGGACCCGCAGTGGAATAAAAGCTGTGAATGTGATGATGAGGCTCACAATTAAAAAATTAAAAAATTTATCATTAAATAGAAAAATTATTAGATAAAATGAGTTAAAAATTGATAAAATTACTATTAAATCCCAACAATTACTAGTTCGAGTGTCACTAACAACCTCACAAACTGTCGATAATAACCGAACCAGCTACTGTTAGAACATGATGGTACTTTTGAACCTTTTATTTATTAATTGGATCACTTAGAATTTAATAATAAATTTCCTTAAAAAATACACACAGCGTATGAGAAAGAATTACATAAATTATGTTATTTGGATTTTTAATTTACCCATAATAGCCCGTAGGTATTCATACACTCTCCCATATTTAAGCTTACATCACCGGAGGATATAAACAGAAAAAGTTGGGCGTATTAAGACTTTAATTAAACTCAGTTTAAGAATATAATTTGGATCCCACTCTGCCACCACTGGGCTTTTTCTTAATACATAATCAACATTGATAATATTCTTCCACCGAAAAGAGATATATATATTATCTCATTCCTGTGTCTCTCTTTGGCAATTATGTGATCATAATATAACATTTTATATATATATATATATATATTCCTTTCTCTGTTTTTTTTTTTTGGTTTCTGAGGCTGAGATCCGTTGGATGGTGACAAAGGCGAGATCCTTCATTAAGGCTCTTAATTACCAATCAGACTTTGATAGTGATGGACCGACCGACCTCCCCTTCCTGCCTTCTAGTCAAATTCCTGGAGGAATATTAATTCACACGCTTGCATTTACTGGTCTGAACAAATCAATTAAATAAATGTATAATAATTATTCATACATATTATCATTACTATTATCAATCATGATTCCACTAGAAGCTGTTATTAGCTAGTCTCCAACATCAATTTCCACCCATATTACATAACTGTACCCATAATTTTAGTGTTGACAACTCTTCTTTTCCTAATTAAATTAATTACCTTCTTGTTTTTAAATTGCAAAGGAAAGTATTAATCCAAATGTTAGGCATCAGGGGTGTGATTTTCCCTTTTTTTTTGGAATATAATACTGGATTTCATTAATAAAAAAGCTTCATACAAAAAAAAAAAAACAAAACATAACTCAAAGGGACACACCCCCTACCCTTTCCTGGGGATCAAAAGGGTGTGATGATAGTGACAGAAGTTTCCTACCAAGCTACGTGCCATTTTGACTAATCTATCCGTTAAGCTGTTATCCTCTCTCGATACATGATATATTACAATATTCCATTTTTGAGAGATTAGCATCTGGGCGTCATCAACAACATCCTTAAACGGATGATCGCTGTTACAACCTCGAGATATTAAGTTTATGACCTCAATACAATCTATATTAACTATAACTTGGTTATAACCATGATTCCAACCTATCTGTAACACATGAACGATTGCAATAACTTCCGTAATTGCAGGAGGAACGGCAATGAGCTTGCAGCTAAAACCATCTATCCACCGGCCGTTCCCTTTCCGAATGATCCCACCACAACCACTTCTCCCTGTGTTCAGGACAAATCCATCCACTTCTAGCTTTAACCACATCTATGCTTCCATTGAACACGTACTGATCCCTCCACCCAATTTATAATATTCTTAGGATTTATTTATATTGCAGACAAAAAAAATCAAAAGGTATATAACAACAACAAATATTTTCTGTAATCACATAGCTTCAAGTCTTTGAGCAGAAGAAGTGGTGGGAGTACAATCCAATTAGAAGAGGATGCCACTTTAACTGGGAGTGACCTTGTTGAACAACCAATTTGTCACTGAGATTACGTACATTAGCCTTTCGGATGATCGAGATCTGGAGAGGCCACTCCTTCTAACACTAAATATGTCATCCCGTTAATAATTCACAAAATAATTTATTCAACTATTTTTAATTAATATGTAGATTATTCGTGCGACGTGTCATTAAAAAAACCCCATCATTTAATAATTTAACAAAATAATAACGCTTGAGGATGCATGCATGCAAGCAACCAAATAAATAAGGGTATCTCTCACATTGTGTATGTGTATCTTTTGGCACAATGATATACCAGCATAGTTTTTTGAATGAAGCTGGATAACACTAAAAGTCAAAAGACATCACAAAAGGTAGGGTTCCAAGGACCTACGCCCCTCCACCCCAACTTCATTCACATGGTGGGTTTCAATAGATACAAAAATTCTCTACGATCTCATGAGCTAATTTAGTAAGGTAGTCTGCCATATTCTTTTCCTCCATCGGAACATGGATTACAGTAACTTGCCAATTTCTGTTCAAAAGGAGCCTAGTTTCATTCACAACATCTTGAAACGGGTAGTTTGTATTACATCATCGCATCATCAAGTTAATTGCCTCGATGGAATCTGTCATAACTTGAACTTTACGAATTCTTCTATTCTAGCATAAATAAAGCCTATGCATTATGCCTATCAACTCTATAGTTGCTATTGGAACATAAGTGAGCTTGCAGATGTAGCCACATGTCCAACTATCCTCCTCTCCTTGAATAACCCTCCACAACCGTATTTTCCCGAATTGAAGACAGACGCATCAGTTTCCAATTTGTGGAAGTCGCTCCGATTTTGCCTTCTATTCTGATCTTGCCCCTTCACAATATGATAGAAAGCATATCTGGATTTTAAATCCTAGTCCCACAAAATAGGCCGGAGTGAGCATTGCTGCAGTCTTCTTCTTCATTTGTGCCAATCCTGGTCCAGACATGTACGAGCATCGGTTCAGTGTGATCTCTCAGTGTTAGGTCCTCTTATACATAATTATTTCCTAAAAAATTTATCCATGGACTTATGTTTTATATTATTTTGTATGTCTTATATTATTGGTGATAGACACGTGGTCCAATGCAGAATTTAAATCACCGTTTGGAATGTTTTGCATCATTTCCATTCCCATTCCATTAACTTCTGTGTCTATGAAATGCCCCCCAACAAAATCATAGACACATTATTCAAAATAAAATAAGCCCCTCTTTCGTTGTCCAATGTATCGGGGAAAATTAATTGATAGTCTGATTGTTTGAAAAAAACTTTTTTTTAAAGTTAACACCGAAACAAAATTTTAGAGTGACAGGTGTTGCCTTCATATAGCCCTAACCGGTCTGGGTTCATGTCCGCACACAAACAAAATACTCCATCAAAATTTCTTATTAAGAACATAGTTAAATATACGAGTCATGCTATACAACATTGGATATCAATTTTAAAGTCAAAATTAAGAAAAACACTTCATGAAACTAAAAAACGAAACTTTAAAGAAGTGTGCCTTTTAGATGAATGAAAGAATAGTTTTTCTTAAGAAAAAAATTAAAAGAATTTTTTTTTGGGGGGCATGCAGACTGCAGAGGGAGGGAGCACGTGGGCTAGAAAGCGACCGCACCACGTGTATCGCCCCTCCCTCCCCCTCCTATCATGACATGTACCCTCCTCTTCGGAATATTTCCTCGGTTTGTTTGCTTCTTCAAAATTCATTCATAGGCTTACGAAATAAAATTTCTCTTATATATTTATTTTAAAATCTGTGATCGTTTTCCAACAAACTTCCCAAACAAGCCCATTTTCTTCTCTTTCTCCGTCCTTTTCTCTCACAGAGCAATTTGAACTCATGTTTTGAATATTTAGATTTTACCAAAAACCTAATTTTTACTTTAAAATTTAGATTTTGTAATAGAATTGAAGTTGTGAAAAAGTAATTTTATTGTTAAATCACACTCTTTCATAATAAATTTTATCTTTCATCTTTTTTCTTTCTTTCTCTTTTCTACTTACTTTTTACCAACAATTCTATAAAAATTATTGTTAACGGATTTACTTCAACTTAATTTTTCGTCACGTTATCGTACGGACTAAGTAAAAGGTTTGTCTTGGAGCGAGTGAGTGGGAGGGTAAGAGCACGCGCGGTGGGGAGAGTGTGGAGGGAGGGGGTTTGCCTAGTGTCACGGGCTTAGAGTTTACTTGATGAAAACTCCGTGCGGCCTAGCAAAGATTGCTCAAACACTCGCTCAGAACTTTGCTAGTAAGCCTACAAGTCTAAGACTTAGCTCGTAAGAACTAAGGAAAGACTTAGAGAGAACTTGAGAGATGGAAGCTTGGGAGAATGCTTGTATATTGCTCACAATTGCTTGATG
>JANTPZ010139362.1:0-10267 GCA_025593235.1 Vachellia pachyceras | reverse complement strand
TCAGCGTCACTGGGTTGATATGTATTTATATAAATATATATTAATTAAAATGATCATTTGACCATGACTTGAACCTACCATCATTGTTTGAAAAAAAACATTATTATTATTATTATTGTTGTTGTTGTTGTTGTGGATGAACAGAATTTGTTTGGGTAATATCAATCTTAGAGCATGTGACTGATGTTGAAGTGAGTAGTTTTTTTTTTTGGCGAAAGAAGTGAGTATCATTTAGTTACAATGGCCAACTTAAATTTCATTTTTTATAAATGTTCCTGTGAACATAAATTGCTAGCTATCTACGAAAAAAGAAGTGATATAACAACAGAGGAGTGATCGTGATATTAACATTCGAAAAATCAAAAAGCAAATCAAGTATTTCGAGGTAATGTTAAGTAAAATCACTAGGAATGTGAATGACGCATTTTGCTGGCATGCATGCATGGTAGATAACTAATTGATACTTACAACCAATACGAGGGAGCTCAGAATGCGTTTGTTTGAGAATCCGTTGGGAGAACGATTTACGGATTCTGAAGTAAGCATGTGAGCATGAAGTAACTACGTGAGAGAAGTTTTATCTCGATTTACGTGTAAATGCATTCCAAAGCTTCAAAATGCATTCCCAAACAAGCAAAAGCAATACGAAAACATTTGAGAAAAAAAACCTTATTCTGGTATGTATATAGCTTGATTTTGAAAACTTGTTCCTGTTGTTATAAATCTTTGAATGTAATAATATCAACACAAGCCAACATAGTAAATCCAATCCATCCCTAACGTTGTAGAAATCTAACAACTTAATTAAAAATAACTTACTAAGTAAAGCGTTTAGTCGCTCGCAATTTGCCAATCCAAAGATCGAATCATCTCTTCCAAATATTGCAGTTGATATAATAATATATGTGATTAACACAAAAATAATAACTTCAAATGGACTAGTCAACCAACTCAGCATCACTCAGTTATTTTCGTTAGTTTTAGAAGAAACACTAAATGAGGGATGATTTTTATGTGTGCGGGAAAAAATAATCTTTTTAATAAATATGAGCAATTCATAAAAAAAATCATAAGACAGCAACAAAAACAAAATTCCAGTAATTTAAAATAGATAAAGGCCAAAAGCACTAACGAGAATATAATGGATGTGTTTGACAACGATTATGAGGAAACCAAATGCACGTTCAATCATATTTTTCTTTAAAATGAGATAACATTTTTCTCATTTTATCTAATTTATATAAAAATATTTTTCTACCGCGTTTTCAGATATTATATGAAAGTGTTAACGCAATGAGTAAGCAGTGGGGTTTTCAAAATTCAAGTCACGCTTGGAATATTATATATACACAAACACACATAAAAATAATTATATAGGTTGGTCCTTTCACTATAGATCTACAGTTGAATATATATATATATATTGCTACAGATAAAATAAAAACAGCTTTTATTTATGGGTGTGTGTGGCAATCACATCTGTCGACTGGTCATGTCTTTACATGGATATGAATAATCAATAATTAATAAATAAATAGTATTGATATTAATGAAAAGATTAAGATTCTTAATCTTTACGATCTCGGCAATGAGGATATATAAACTTGTGCTTTGAGCTCTTTTTGAGGCATTAAATTTGAAACCCACTCTGTGTTTTTTATAAATATTTGTTTTTTTGGACTGTCTAAGCATAAGTTCCATTCCTCTACGTACCTAATTAACAAGCTGTCATCTTTATGTGTAATAATAGTAATTAATTAAGCCACATTATTTTTTCGAATCGATGCTTAGATTATAACTCTTTTGGGGAATCTTTCTTGTTGTGGTAAGATTTTTTTAAAAGAAATTTATATATATATATATATTTGTTCAATAGTGGACATGCCACTTTCTGTATGCGTGAATTAAATAACTCCAAGGCGTGGATACACCCTTTGCATATTTTTTTCTCTCTGGGTATTTAATTAAAATTTGAGAGAACCGATTGAGGATAAGTCTTCATTTGCAGATTAATTGTAAAATGAGAAATTTCAAATTATACAATTGATATTTTATATTATGTAACTAAACTTTTACGTTAAATACAATTGAGTTTCGACATTATGTAACCAACATTTTTTATTTGCAATTGAAATTTCATAATATGCAATTGAGCTTTTACAAATGTGCAATTACAAATTTTATTCTTTAATTAATTTGTTAAAGAAAAGATTTATCCCCAATTCTCTCTTAAAATTTTGGTTTTTATGTGAGTTTGGAATATTAAAAAATAATACCCATTGATCTATAGTACATTTAGGATTTCATTTTTAAAATATGACAAATTCGAATTCCGTTAGAAGATGTATCAATATTTAGTATGTGACAGTATCTTAAATATGATTATTTCCAATAAGAGGATGTTTGAACTTAAAAAAAATTAAAGAATTTCGTTTTCTAAATGATTTTAAAATTCAAGTACGATTAAGTTTGTAATGGCATAATCAATCAACTACTTATTTTTATTTAGAGTTTATCGCTTGAAAGCTTTCTATTGTAACTTTTGGAGACCAAAGGATGAGAAATGAGTTATAGATATAATATTAATTAGGTTATTTTCATTATAAAAAACCATCTTCCATCCGTTTAAGACTGTAAGACATTTTTAAATTTCATCTAATTTACTTTCTCAATAAACAACTAAATATGATTAAAAAGGGCATTAAAACCCGGACCAACCCTTAACCCAGTCGAGACAATGGATTAATAGTTAATGGGTTAGATCAGGGATAACTTGTGGGTTAGACCAATCATATCAAAATAATATAATCTAATAAAAATACTCATATTTTTTATTATGAACAAGTTAATATAATAATATGATAAGAAAAATAAAAATGTAGTGTTTTGATACATATATGCCTCACACAACTATTTGATTGTAACAATACTAAAATAGAACATTAAGAATATATATATTTATTTTATAACCCTTCAAAAGCTATAAAGATAATAAAACACTAAATATAATCACTAATAGTTAGTGGTAGTTTGATTGAGTAATCAAAATAAATAAAATTAAGAAACTATCAATATAATGACAAACTAAAATAATAAAACTAGTTGAAGGTAGTCTAAGTTTACTAAAACTAAAAAAATCATTTTTTTTAAAATAACCCTAACCGAGTCATTTCATGTTACCTTGAGTCGCAACCAGGTCAAAATTTTTAAAGTTGGAGGCCTCCCCTTTCCGATTAGATGATCAGATCACCAATTTCCTGTTAACTCGGTATGGGTTTAAATGTTAGATATGATTAGTTTGGATGATGTCAAATATAAAAGAGCAAAATTTTTTATAATGCATATTGATACATAAAAAAGTTTTCATAATGTATATTGGCTTACTCTATATTTGTGCATTCTTTTAATTGAAGGATGATATGGTTTTGAATATATTTTGGATGTAAAAATGTTTCAAATAGATGTTTTATTACCATTCATCTAACCTTCATCTAGATGTTCAAAACTGATTCTGGAAGTCAATACTCGAGTACAATATAGAAAACTCGAGTATGATGCGTTTTTACGATTTTCTATGGCAATTCTTGAAGCAAAACTCGAGTATACACTTGAAGTATTGATTTTTGGAGTCAACACTCGAGTATTGGGTCACAAAACTTGATTTTTGACCTTTTGGAAGTCGATACTCAAGTACTGGATTCTAACACTCGAGTATTGGGTCCTAACACTCGAGTATTGGGTCACAAAACTCGAGTGTTGGCCTTTTGGAAGTCAATACTCGAGTACTGGGTCCTAACATTTTAGTATTGAGTTACAAAACTCGAGTGTTGGCCTTTTGGAAGTTGATACTCGAGTACTGGATTCTAATACTCGAGTATCAGCCTCCTCTGGTTTCTGTCAGCTCGATATATATTTGATATTTTGATCATATCTCTCAAAATACAAGTCTGATTGATGTGAAACCAATTTCATATGAAACTAGACTCAAAATTCGTTTCATAGACTCCAAGAACAGCATCAAATGATTTCAAATGAAGGAGATATAAATTTCTAAACTTGGTGGTCAAAACTGAACGCTTTATCTCTGACCTTTGCTTATTGTATCTATCATAGCTTCCTTTATATAATTGATTTGGGACTGATTCTTGTTTCATGTGAAAGTAGACTTGTAGGAATTTCCATTGATATATTATATGCAAATTTTGGAGTTGAATTAAGAGAGTTATGGCCGTTGTAAGTTGAGCTATGTGATGTGACCTGATGCAAGTTCAAATCGTGAAGCAAAACTCGAGTTTCATATTTCCAAAACTCGAGTATCGTGCTTTCTAAATATTTTCTAGTTCTGTAACTCCCTTTGGTAACTCAAGATACAAATAAAAGTTTTACAAAACTCGAGTTGTGTTTTCTGAAACTCGAGTATTGAAACTCAAAATGCTTTATAACTGAATACTTCCATATGAAAATCGAGTATTGTAAAGTGTTGTCATCACTCGAGTTCTGGCTTGTAACACTCGAGTATCGAACATCATTTTCAAAATACAGAACAACACTTGAACTAGAACACTTGAGTTACAAATGGAAGTGTTATCAACACTCGAGTATTGGTTTGTAATACTCGAGTATCGAGCTTTATTTTCAAAACACAGCACAACACTTGAAGCACAAAACTCGAGTTACAAATGGAAGTGTTGTCAACACTCAAGTATTGGTGTGTAATACTCACGTATCAAGCATCTCTTTCAGAACAAACACAACACTTGCAGTAGAGAACTCGAGTTATGGTGAAAGTGTTGTTAACACTCGAGTATTGTGTTTGAGTACTCGAGTATTGAAGTTTTCCAAAATGTTTTCACTTAAAAACTTCTTCTTGAAAACTCGAGTATTAACTAAAAATATTTACAAAACTCGAGTACCTGATTACAACACTCGAGTATTAGTGGTTTTCTATCAACACTCTTAAGGTAACTCGAGTACTGAATGAAAGTGTTTTGAAATACTTCCAACAAACACTCGAGTTACTTCAGAAGTGTTATAAGAACTCGAGTATTGAATCCAAACTCGAGTATTGCCTCATGAAATTCGAATTTACACTTGCTATCTCTAATCAACACTCGAGTATTACTTTTTCTGACACAGCTATGCCTAGCGTTTACCGAAACTTTCCTTTTTCGTGCTAAGACATTTTGAATGTTACATGCTCTCATAAATGCTCATGCTTTGACTTAGCAACAGGGAATAGGTCTTCTGATCACATCTTTGGCGTGGGCTCAACGGACATATTCTTAGACATAGGCAATCCTATGACAGAAGCAATTAATACAAGACAATAAGCATTGATACAGAGTGTAACGGATATAACGCTCCTCTCCAACAGATATATTTTTGCCAACATTTATAAATATGAGGAAGCAACGAACAGAGAAAGGAGAGACGAAGTATATGGAGTCACCGAACACAAAATAAAGAGTGTGGATTCGAGGAAATCCCACAACATTAGGACTCTGATATTATACTTCTCCGAGAGCTTCAATGTTTATCAATCCACTTTTTTAGAGAGTATATTAGTTTATTCAAACTCATTGTAATTCTGTGAGAAACTCAAGATTGAGATCTTGAGATTGTTGGGCTGAGTTTGAGTTGTGAAAACAGAGCACGTTGGTCTCTGTTATAGTGCAGTTCGTGAGGGGGAGTGTGATTCCCATTGTAAAGGCTTGAGAAGCCTGATGTTATTGTTGTTAGTGGATTGAAAAATCTCAGAGGAGCTCTGAGGACTGGACGTAGGTCAGGAGGACTGAACCAGGATAAATCACCGTATTCATCTTCTCTGCTCTGCTCTTTCTTTCAATAACTTGTTTTTTATTTACCTTTTGATTTAACGAAAATTTTATGACATCCAATTCACCCCTCTCTTAGGTGACAGCCATCCTAACATTAAATACACTGTTAAAAATAAATAAAGTTTTCTTCGAAGGTAGTCAAGGTATTTTTTAGGTTAATATAATATTTGGCTTATAGAGTTTACTCTTATTTTTATTTTGATCTTTCAAATTTTATTTTATTTAAAATATTAATCTTTATAATTTAACGAAAACATGAACCATTTTACCTTTTGATGGACTAAAATTAAAATGAACAGTTGATAGAACTAGTCACCGATTCAAATGATGTACCAGACGTTTTTAACTTTGCTCCTTATGCATACATGTATATGAACAGTTGATAGACCTTATAGCTTCCTTTAGTAAAAGAGAAATTTTAAAGTGACTATATATTTATGTATAATATAAAATTCATAAAAAAATATTATGCTTTTATAAATTATAAGAATTGAAGTTTAACATTATATTATACTTTATACAAGATAAAGGAGCACAATCCAGCTGCAAATAAGACACAAATAGCTGCTAGTTTTGTTTGGTTTCCATGGGTGAAAATGTGATCATGATATAACTTCCATAATCATAAAGCTAAATTAACTTTTCCCCCTTAAAAGAAAATAAAGAAATATCATTAAAATGGAGGACAAGTAGGAGGGCAATGATCATCTAATTATTCCAATAATTTGTGTAAACAAAACCTTTTATCTGCTTTTTAAACTTTTTGTGATAATTGATTAAAATTTAACCTTTTTCACTTTTTGCTCTAGATTCGAATCATGTTTTTCAACTAGTATCTTTGTCTGACTTAAGATTAAGAGCTTGTTTGGCTCCTAATTTCAAAATCTAGATTTTGTGGTAAAACCTAGATTTTATCCAAGCATTCATATTTTTCAGAAAACTATTCTGGAAACAAAACTTAGGTTTTAGATATAGGTTTTGAAAACGTTATTTTCTTGTCAAATCACACACTCTCTCATAATAAATATTCTTATTCATCTTTTTTCTTTCTTTCTCTTTCCTCTTTTCTATTTAATTTTTACCCCGAACTCCGTAAAAACTAATAACTTCCCAAAGCCAATCACCTTTTAAAACCTAGATTTTACCTCAGAATCCGTAAAAGTGAATCTTCAAAACCTAGGTTTTGTCTCGAACTCAATAAAAACTATTTTCAAACGGATTTTCAAACAATTTCTAAGAGGGATCAGATGCCTAATTAAATTAGGCCAGTAAAATATTATTTAGGTCGAGTTTGGTACTAAAAAACGTAATAAAAATATTAAGAATTACAACATAAGCCTATTTTAACTATAAAAATGTCATTTTTAAACGTGTAGATACTCAATAATTATGGCACAGTGTTTTTCTATAATATTATAGTAAAATTATCAAAATGAAATTTTAAATAAAGATAAAGAATAAATAATTGAAATATTAGAAGGGTTTTATTTAGTCATGAACAGATTTTAGTACATAAAAATATCAAGAAAAATAATCATAGAAAATAATAAAATTAAAAATTATCATTAAAAAGAAAGAACAAGATGAGATAATATTTTTTTAATCATAAATATCTTCCTACCTGGATAAATCATGTTTCGATATTAAATATCAACATATATTCTAAAGAGGATTTAAACATCGGCTAACCATACTGTTAAGAATTAAGAAATCCTATTAGACCCAACCCATTAGTTATTAAAAAATAAAATATTATGTGCTGAGGATATTCGTTTTCACGATTTTAAAAACTACTTCTCACGTTGAATATAAAAGTTATTTAACTTTTTAATAATCAACTATAAAAAGTTAAATGACTATTATATTAAATATTGAATGTAGTATATAATACCATAATGATATTAAAATACAATCTAATCCCAATAATGAACCTGTGCATCGATTCTATGGTAGATTCAAAGGTTAATGTATAAATTTGTCACGTAAGGTTTTTGTGAAAACTAATGATATCCTGAAATTTTTAAAAATAAATAATATTACCCCAAAAGTTTTAAAATGAAGCAATGTTATCCTTAATATTAAAAATGTTAACGTAACGGGCCAATGTTAGTGCTAAAAAAATTACAATGCAAAACTTCAAGTGACGCCGTCTTGAGTTTTTTTTTTAAAAAAGCAGCCTACTATATTTATATTATGTTATAAATATATTAATTATGTGGATGTCTATTGACTCTTCACTCCCCACATCATTATTACCGTACAGTTATATTCATGAACGATACGAAAAGTCACAATGTATATTCATATGTATTAAATGTATTATTTATTGTACATGACCTTTGGTGGTCACCCTTGAAGGCCTATAAATAGAGGCTGTGTATAGAACATTGTGGGCAGACAAAACTTAGGTCACGTTTGGTACCATGGAATTTGGAGGCATGGATATGGAAATAGAATTGATTTCCATATCCATGCATGTTTAGTACCATGGAATTGGCTTCCACATGGAAGCCAATTCCACCAAAACCATGGATTTACAATTCCATCTCAAAAGCTTGGATTTGTAAATCCATGGAGATAATTCCATCTCTGCCCATGCTTGACCAGTGACCTCGATGGCGAGCGAACAACGACGACGACGAATTCCATGGTACCGTGACCCATGACAACGACGAGCGAGCACTCACCTCCAGCAACGGCGACCTCCTGCAACCGTGACCCACGACGGTGAATCCAGCAACTGCGACGGTGACGCACAACGATTGCGATTGCAAATCCAACAACTGTGACCGACGACGGCGACCCCGACGACGACCCATGATATTTTTTTTGCTCCTTCGGTTCGACGGTGACCCTGGGAGATGGTTAAAGAATTAAAAAAAGATTTTTTAATTTAGAAGGGCTTTTAGGTCTTTTCATCTAAAAATCATACCTCATTTCCATGACATACCAAACATACTTTTAAACCTCATTTCCATTTCCACATCCATATCCATTTCCATATCCATATCCATCGAAATGAATTCTGCGTACCAAACGAGGCATTAGAAAGTGAATGAGAATTACTTCTCCCTTGCTCTCCCATTCTCTCTTCTCTTATTTCTTATATCAAATTCTATTACTTTTATAACATGTTATCAGCACGAGAGCTTTGAAGAAAGTATTCTTCCCCCATAGTTACCTTAATGATTTCATCTACTTTCTTTTATTGTACATTTGTTTAATATTGATCTATCTAGGATAATCTTAGCCACTGTATGGAATTAAAGTGAATCTTTTACCAATTGTTTTAAACATCGGGTTCCATGGCTTAGATTGGAGATTATTATTGCTTTCTTATTATAATCTCATTTACAATTTCATATGTATATATTATTTATATGGCTTGAAGCCTTGTATATATCTGATTTTATATTAAGAAATTATATGATCAGAAGTCATATTTCTTTTAATATGGCCAGAAGCCATATTCATTTGATTCTTTATATTTCTTTTAATATGGTCAGAAGTCATATTCATTTGCTTCTAAGGTATATGACCAGAAGTCATATACATTTTATATTCTATATTGTGGCCAGAAGCCATATTTGCTTCCAAGGTATATGACCAGAAGTCATATACATTTTACATTCTATTTTATGGCCAGAAGTCATATACAATTTTATCCTGAAGATAAAAGGTCAAAAGTTATATTTCTTTTATTTCTGATTTTGAAATAATATGATTGGAAGCCATATTTCTTTAATTATTTAATTTTGAGATTTTATAGCCATAATCCATATTGCTTTGATTCCACCCTATATGGCCAAAAGCCATATGCATTTTTATATTTTATCTTATTGCTGGAAGTCATATACAACTTTTATCATATTAATAAATTGCCAGAAGTCATATTTCTTTTTAATATGGCCAGAAACCATATTCATTTATTATATGATATATGGCCAGAAGACATATACAACTTTTATCCTGAAGATAAAAGACATACAATTTTATTTTCTATCTTAATTTTCTATTATTAGATTATATAGCCAGAAGCTATATAACTTTTATTCTTTATATTATTAAATGGCCAGAAGCCGTATAGCCTTAACTTTCTATTATGAAATTATATGGCATTAATTTCTCATCCTAATATGATTGATTGGCCTGAAGCCATGAGAATAAAAATGGTCCGAAGCCATAAGTTTTAATTTTAATTGTCTTGAACGCATGAGATTAACTATCAACATAAGTTTTCTTTTATCATTTGTATTGTTATATTGCATTTCATATTCTAAGAATTTCCTTTATTGCCTTAATCTAAATTATGATTGGTAAATTTAAATTTGCAACTACTGAAAAGACATATTTATTTTCAATATCTATGTTCTACCACCATAAAGGTCTTAATCGAATATTTGACCATAAAGATCCACTTTTCTTTGGAT
>JANTPZ010139361.1:0-11792 GCA_025593235.1 Vachellia pachyceras | reverse complement strand
CAGCTATCACTTCATTATCAACATTTTTCTCCTGTTTCAAAATATAACATTAATAATTCATAAATTAACATATATTTAATATTAACATTTCTACTTTAAAATTAAAAAAATAATAGCAAATACATTCATTGCTCAATTAATTTTAATTGAATAAAATTATGAAAATTTAAACATGAAATTATTTTAAAACATTATATCAACAAAAAAATACTTTTGGTGGGATATTTATTTTTAGAAATTTTAAATAGCATTTGTAGCGGTTCACTAACCGCTACTAAAATTGGCGCCAAAATTTTAAGTTTTATTTACTGTTATTTTTAAATTTTACCGCTAAAATTTAGTAGCGGTTACAAAACCGCTACAAATTTAATTAAATTTTTTAATATGAAAATTTAAATTTTCCCTCCAAAAATTAGTAGTGGTTTTTCTCTATGCGTAGCGGTTATGTATAACCGCTACAAAATCGTTTGCCACGCTGAGTTTTGTAACGGTTTATAGAACCGCTACCCATGCTGTTAGTAGCGTTTTAAACCACTACAAATACAATAAATTAACCTCTGCTAAAACATGTTTTTTTTGTAGTGGGCTAGCCCACCAGCCCCCCTCCAACTGCTTCCTTCGCCTCAAAAGATCCAAAGGGAATGTTGCTGCATAAGATATTCGCAGATGAATCCAACCATATCACATTCTAGTCCAAAAGACATGCTTAAAAAATGGGGTAGGTTTATGTAAAAAATGGCCGGAATGCTTTCATTTTAAGAAGTTATTTTGATAGATTTGGGATGAGTGAGTTGTTGATTGAAGCGGTAGATATGCATCTTGGCTCGTGTCTTAACTGGTCTAGGGAGGTAGAGGAGGAGGAGGAGGAATGAGGAGGTGAACGACGATGATGAGTGTGAAGGGAATGTGTATGTTTGGAAGTGCTTGTTTGAAAATTCCTTATTCTCAACGATGCTCACAAGCCAAGATATGAAACCCGTAAAAATCATCTTGAAATCTATAAAAAGCATCTCAAAAATCTGTAAATTCTTCTTTGCAAATTTTTATCGGAATCTGTAAACTCTTTTCTCACAATAGATTCCCAAACACACACAACATCCGTTGGGAGAAATGATTTTACAGATTTCGAGAAGAATTTACGGAATCCACGAAGAATTTACGGATTTTAAGATGGTTTTTATGGATTTCAAGATATTTTTATTTTGACTTACGTCCACCGTTGGGAATAAAGAATTCTCAAACTACAACAATGTATGTGGAGATTGATCCCTCAATAAAATATTACAAAAAATCTTGACCCGAGTTGAACGGGAGTAAAACCTAGCTAGCTTTTCATCCCAACACATTTTTAACAAGATGTTAGGTGCATGAATATAGCATGATCAATTCTTCTATATTATTCAACTCAAAAGGTTCGTACTAGACCACCCAGCAGATCTGATTTTGACGGTTCAAATTTGTTTTTTGAACTATGATTTCTATAAGTAAAAATTATTTTTTTAAAAAAAATAATAGTTAAAGGATTGGTTTTATTTTAGATTATATATCTATTGGAATAATTTTATAGAAAAATATAGACTTTAAAAAATTAAAAGATATACCTTTCAAATTAGATTTAAACGGTCCAGATGTAATTAACTTTTCCTACAAAAGTAAAATGTGTAGTAAGGTAAATGGTTCCCTATACGCTAATGCGAGTTATTTTTACGAGTCATAGTTTTGAATCATTAGTTTAGAACCTGCTTGGCGGTCAATCATATGTAGTGTATTTCTTTGCTTTTCTTTTTTTTTTAGTGGAAATATATATGCTGTATACTATTAGGGATTCACATGGCCTGGCAACCCCGGGGGGGGGGGGACGCGTGGCGGGGGTCAAATGGATGTTTATAACGAGACGAGATTGGCATGCTTGAGTATCCTCCGGGCCTTCACTTTTCATGCATGCATGTTCCCTTCGCATGTCAATTCTCATTAGAAATTGGAGGGAAGCGACAACTGTGGTGGAAAAACCCCCCAAACAGTGACTCCAAAAATTCTTGCTCCACCTCACACGCCATCGTGACAGATACATAATCTTCCATAACCAATCACTCCACATTAATTAACTACACGCATGCATACATACGATTTCTAGAAATATAATTCAACGGCGTCCTGGACAATCCGGACTATGTTGAATTCGTCAATTGAACAAGAAGCTAGCTAGCCCTCGTCTTCACATGCTATATATATGTATGTATAACTTGATGATTAATGAATGCACACGTACGAGCAGGCCGAAGCAGCTTATTATTGTTGGTGTGATCGAGCTAGCCAGGCGACATTTTATATTAAGAATGCGGGGAGAAAAGTCGTCAAAGTGGGCGATGTTTGTGTTTGCCCTCCTGGCCTGCCTGCTACTACTCATGGATGCGGCGCATGCCACCCAGGTTTTAAACCTTCGCAAGCATGCTGGTGAGAATTACCTTCTCTTCACTCATTCATTCATCTCTACGGGTGCCGTATTATTAGTTATTTAGCAGAATATGAAACAAATAATAATAAAGTGAATATATATATATATATATATGAGCAGGTGATGGTGGGTCGACGTGGAAGAAGGGATCAGGAGCAGGAGGATTTGATGAATGGAGAAGGAGTGTGGGAATTGTGTGCAATGGCGAAGTCGCTGCTCCTTCTTCTTCTTCTTCTGCTTCCTCCAACCTTCGCTGCCTTCCCTGGAAATTCCCTTAACCATCTTCTATCTCTCTCTCTCTCTCTCTCTCTCTCTCTGTGCGTATGTGTGTGTATCTATATATCATGTCCTCATCAACTTTTATATATATCATCCCCCGCCCATACTCTCACTTTATGTGTACCTTTATACCAATAAGCATCCATCCGTTTAAGCTTGACACATATATATAATCATCCTTATATTTATGAATATGATCGATCGCTTCCTTCTTTGCATCCGTACGTCCATGTTCATAACCATATTTTATGATTCCACCTTCAATACGGTACATCATATCTCTGCCTAGTTAGTATAAGCTTGCGCGCACTCGCAGTACGTACAGGAGGCAGCGGAGGCCTAATTTACTTACTGTTTATTACAATCACCGATCATTATGCATCCATAACAAAGTTACATACATTACAGATGTATCTGTAAACTGTACTCTCTCTCTCTCTCACGTGTTCATCCTGCTTACCATCCGTTCTTTTTCAAAATAAGTAGATTAATTAGCAATTTACAGCGTACTCAATGGGTATCAAATCGCAAATGGTCGTCATGTGCGCGTGTAAATAGAAGTGATTGCAGAGGCCGTTCCAATACACTCCGCGTGTACGTGTCGCCCCATATCCGACATCATATAACATATATATGCTATATCGATTTAATTCTTTTAATCTACTCAAATTAACCAACTACATCCTACGTTGGGTTATATATATTGTGCCCATTTGGGAACGTCAAGAGAAGTACTTTTACGCAAGTCAAGGGAAAATGTTAAGAAAATTATCTCATATTACGAAAAAAATACTGTTGAATATGCGTTTGACTTTTAGGAACATTATTCCAAACATATCCATTAAAAACTACGGCACATCTATTTATGTGTAGGTTGGCATTATAGAGGTGTGCCTTCTTTTCAGAGAGAGAGAGAGAGAGAGTGTGTGTGTTTGGACAAATGCAAGTGGCTGGGTTGATCGATATTGTGATGAAAAACGCTATGCATGTTATAGAAGTAGAAAATGACAGCGCACTTAAGTGGGATTAGAATCCCAGCCCCAGGTATACATGTATATCTTCTTCTATCCACTTTACCACCACCCGCCTCCTCTCTCCTCCATTATGCCACCGAATCAGCATCATTCATTGATCCCGTGGAGGCATCATATATTATATTATTATAATCATATAAACTCACGTTTCTGCTTTGCTTTCTCAGCATTCATTAATGCTATATATACAATATTAAAACCAGCGAATCTTGTCAAACACTCAAAATACGGTCCACACATTCACATCATATCGGTATATCCCATCATCCATTCTTTCATTAAACATGCTGCGTACCATTAATTAAGATAATCTAATTGCTTGTTCACACCATCGTCAACTCAAAGTATAACGATGATGATGATGATGAAATCGATCGATGCTATCTCCTCCGTTCAGTATCATAACAAAATGAGATGCTGGTTGAGCACGTACGTGGCCCAATGGATGCAGGCGGGGCTCACCAACTGCTCAGTGACACAGCATGGGCTTACTCATATGCTATCAGCCGTCACCTTCTTTGTCATTTTAGATATGTTAGTGTATTATTACAAATATTCCCCCAGGAAATCAAACATTTCTTTTTTTCTTTTTTCAAGAAGAAGAAGCAACTGCCCGGTTGTTGTTCCCCCACGAAGTTGGACGATCATCTTTTTGGTCCCAGGGACTCCTCCTCCGCCGTCTTTGGCTCCATTTTCCCTCCTTCCTCCACTATATGCTTCCCCGTTTCCTATTTCTGATTTGGGACCCTCTATCTCTCTTGACCATTTTCACCTTCATTCTGATTTCTCTGCACATGCATTTACTCGCTGCTTCTTCCAAGTCCTTTCTTTCAAGTGACGAAAGCATTCCCTTGATATCACTTGTCCATTAGCTTTTATATATCAGAGTTTATAAATGGTGGTTTGAGAATTCTAATTACTTGAACTAATACCATTGTTGTTTGTTCTTATACTTTGGGCGAATTTTGGTTTTAGTCCCATGGTTTCGTGTATTTAGTTTTGATATCTTTGCAATTTCATAAAGTTATTTTGGTTTCAATTTAATAAAAGGTCCCTTATTCTGATTTTGATCATAAACAAAACTCGAACCAATAATGATACTAACACATAATTTCATTGTAGATAGATTTTTTAACTCCAACGCTTGAGAACTCGATAGGACTGATTTCAAACACTGTTTTGCATGTTACTGAAGGTGGGAGGGAGAGATTCGAGAACGGAAGTAACCGGGTGCAAAAGCATTGGAACGCAGGGGTTGGTTCACATTTCACAAGTCTCCAGAGACTTTTAATTTTGACACCGCTTGCGTATACATGGTAATTAGAGAAGGCGTTGTGAGCCTTACTGTTGTATGTGAGCACCATGCATGCATGAGTGCTGCTGCTGAACTTGATTGTAATATTAATGACGGCGGCCGATGGCCACTTGATGGTTTACAAGGCTAAAAATGCATGCATTTTGAATCGTTTGCTAGCTAACATCAAACTTATTTGGAGATTAATGTGATTGATTATTAATGGCAGGGAATGAGGGCGCGAGGGGAGCAACAGTCAGAATGAGACGATGGAATCCAGCTACTACAGCTCATCCATCTACTACGGCGGCCAAGAAAATTATTCTCAAAGAGGCCGCGGGACAACTGAATCCTACCCTGTGGTGGTGAGTCTCACACATATATACACATATCCTTGTGTTTAATTCCTTTTCAGTGGTCGCTAATATAAAACTGTAACAATATTGGCAGTTGAAGAAGGACGATGATGCTAGTCCAAACAGCGCTTCAAGGGGCGACTGGTGGCAAGGTAGGCCCAAAGTTCACCGCGCGCGCGCGCTCGCACACACAAATATAGTCAGTCATCAATGTGTGTGTGTGTGTGTGTAATAGAATCCACCATGCATGCATGGTTTGATCACTTTTAGAGATCATCATTTGATTTGCAGGTTCCCTTTATTATTGACCTTCGAACTGCCTGCATGGACCAGACCAGCAGGTATATCCACTAGCAAATTTTACTCCCTCTCCTCCCTTCTTCTTCTTCTTCTTATTCTTCTCCTCCTCCTCCTTCTTCTTCTTGTCGCCTACATACATACATATAGGATTTACGGCGGATGTTGTTGTACGAAAAGAGGGGCTGACTGACCTTAGCGCTTTCGTTTTGAGTGGTGTGCGGTCACTCGTGTCTTCTCTATCATCCAATAACTATGGTAAGCTACAACAACTTATAATATGGACGACGTTAACAAACTATTTAGTTTTGAATAACTAAAGGCTGTGGACAAATTTGACCCCAGAAACAAAATGGTGGTGTGCGGTCACTCGTGTCTTCTCTCTCATCCAAACAAAATGTTTATTTTTTCTTTTGAATGAATTGATTCATATCATAGATATATTTATTTCATTATTTGCGCCATCTGTCGTTGACTGTCGGCTCTCAGAACAAGAATAAACGAATAAAGGAGAGTCATCCATAGCATCAGCGGCGCAATCTGTCTCTTATTTTCAAATACTCATCAATAGATATATGTTCCTTACCCTTTTGAATGAACTGATTCACATCGTATCCGCCAGAGCATGGGCGTTCACCGTGAGGCCGCCGTTTTTGAGTAGGAGTGGTTCGACGGTGATCAACAAGGTATCCGGGGGATTCATTGGGGTTGGTGATGCATGGATGACATCGGAGAACGACTTTCTGATCCTTTGTTTCCAGGGATAAAATTTACTGTTCATAACATAGCAATACCCTTTTTTAGTTAATGGCAATATTTCAGTAAATGTGTCCATTTGGGAACGCACGCAAGTCGAGGTAAGTAATGTAGAGAATATTATCTCGTTTTTACAGAAAAACACTGTTGAACGTGCTTTTGGAGAGTAAATAAGCTTTTCCAAACAAGCACCATATTTGAAACCAAATTTTTGTTGCTATTAAAAATTTTACTTGACTAATTACCAATAAAAATGTAATCATATCATTTTACTATACATATATTGTAATATTAATTTGTTTTGAAGAGAGTTTTAAGTTAATTTATATGTTATAGACTACAAAATTATAAATTAATATATAGGGCTAAAATGGTAAAATTGTGAATATATATCATCCCACCCCTTCCTCTTAAACCAAACAAATGATCCCATTTTCTCCCTTCACCTCCATCAAACCAAACAAGTTAACATAACCCCCTTTTCTCCTCCATTGACCTTCCCCTACCCTAACTTACCTTCAAACCAAACAAACCCTTTTGTTCCTTCAAACCAAACAAACCCTTTAGTTTCTTGGCCAATTCCTTTCCCAACCCATATTTCCTCTTAGCCCTTAATGAAATTGTTAGTATGTCCTTTACAGAAAAAAGGTATGGCCAAGAGCAGTAGAGCAAATTTTAGTGGTTGCACCTAAATGAAATACCACAACTAATCCAACTCGAGCATGATTTGCAGCATTCAAAATCTCTGTACCCATATAACCATTCTTTCCTGGCCAAGACCGGTGTCACAGTAATAAATTAAGAGGGGTGTTATATTTAGCTATAGCAACTGTGAGAAGAAAATTTATGCACTAGATTTAAATTTATACAGATAACAATTAAAAATACAAACAAGATATCTACAATTTAGTGAAAATATTTATTCATGCTATTTTTCCATCAGGAGTAAAAGCTAAAAAGACTGCTCATGATTCCACATGATGGGCATTTGGTCCAGCGGTATGATTCTCGCTTAGGGTGCGAGAGGTCCCAACTCCCAAATTCAATTCAATTGAATGCCCCGTTTTTGCACTTAATTTCAATTCAGTCCTTTTGACGTTCCAGCATGCGGCATGTCCTGGGTGCTGGGTTCCGTCCCTAGCTTGATGAAAGTTTGGCCGTACTATTCTGTTCTCACTGCAAATTCTAACTCTGAAAGGCATCGTCCACTTTGATTTTAATGTATTCCAGCAGTTTCAACTGTCTCAACCAACATAGAGTTGTCAAGTCGTCGACCTGTGTTCATGCTGTTTGCACCTTGCTGCAGCACCCACAATCTTCTTCTCCATCCGATTATTTCGGTTGTTAAATTTGAACTTCTGGACGTCGATCTTCGGGCTTTGTCTGTGTATTCTAGTTGGAATGATTTAAAAAGTGATCAATTTCACTGCTGTCTCGATCATTTTCTGATTGCCTTATTTTGGATTGTTTTGTTGAAAACTCAAAACAAAAGGAAAGCTAGAATTCTTTTGGTTTCTGTTATGGTGATCCGAGCAATGCAATTTATTGGGTTTCCAGAGCTAGAACTCATTTTACTTGTAGTAAATGTGTAGAGCGTTTTGTTTGTCTTCTATGTAAACTAGAGTTATCCTTCTACAAATTTATCTTAACCGGGACTTCTCTAAACAACTGATATTTTCACTTTACTGTAAAAGGTTTCATTTAATTTTGATACTGGCCGTGTCTTAGTTCAAAGGTGTTACTCTCTTCATTTAATTGTGATACCGGCCGTGTCTTAGTTCAAAGGTGTTGCTCTCCGCTCAATGTCAATTGTCAAGACTTTTCATCCTAGACATTCCAGAGTTTACATCAAAATGGAGGCCACAAATTAGCCAAGCTTGCCTGGTTCATTTACCTTTGAGGAATGCAGATGCTTGATTCTCACTTTCTCTATGTCATGGCCTTTAAGAGGCTATATAAACTGAAGACTGTGATTAGAGAAACAGAAATGCCTATCTTTGACATCTAATAATTTTCTGCCAAAGCTGCTGCAGGTAGCATATAAACTCCAAACCAATCCGGTTATCGATGTGGCCCTTACACTCTATATTCAGCAAAAATCTTAAAGCAGAAGATGAAAAAGAATTAAAAGGAGATGTGTCAAGTGAAATTGATCCCTACCTGTTTCAACACCCATCTATTAACATAGGTTGCCATCCTCCCACTTTATCCCGCTCAGGATTTGTGGAAGCAAGTATCATCATCTGATGTTTGGATGGTAGCTTTCTGTTTAGTTATAGCATGAAAATAACCCCTTTCTGCTTTGACCCTTGGCAAATGACCCCTTGCAGCTTTTGGCAATCAGCCCCTTGAATTTCGCAATGCAGCAATTAATCCCTTTCATTCACTAAGAAGAAAACGAAAACAAGGAAACCAGATTAACTAAATTGGCAATTTGGTAGAATTTAATTGAACAGATGCGCTTCATGGTAAATTTCTGTTGATTTTTTTTTATTTTAGACAATTGCATTTTAATCAGTGTTTGTAAATTTGTCAAATTACAATGGCATGAGTTATTTTCCATATGTTGAATGTCTGAATGGGTTAATTGCCAAAAGTAAAACAATACAAGGTTATTTGCCCGACAGTTAAAGTGAGTTAATTTAGTCTTTGGTTTCTACATTAAATTGCAAATGTTCTCACATTATCTATTATATCTTAAACCTGTTTTATCACTATCATACTAATAGGTACCTCACATAAACCAATCATACACATGGGATTGCAGTCTTGCTTGTGTATTGATGGCTTTGAAAACTATTGGCGTCAACAATTGCAATATTCAAGAACTGGCTGAACTATGCCGCACTACTAGGTTTTTCGTCTACAGTCTCAGAACTCTTACCTACTATGTTATCATTGTTATGTGAGATGCTTCAGGATTAAAGAAAATGCTTCTCTATATGTGCTTACTGCTTAGAAGTAAATATACTACTAAATAAGAAGAGCATCACAATTTAATATGCACTTGACTTCTGATTCATCTCATTCTTGGTTATTGTCCAGCATTTGGACTGTTGATTTGGCGTATCTGCTACAGAAGTTGTCTGTCTGCTTTTGCTACTTCACTGTAACTTTTGGTGCAAATCCAAGCTATTGTGTGGAATCATTTTACAAGGTAATTCACGGTCAGCATGAAACATTCACATGCTCTTAATTTTTCTTTCATGCGGAGCAGTTCATAATACATTGAAGATAATAGTGCTCTCATAATTTCCCTTCTCAACACTACTCAGCTATATATTTTGTAGTGTCTTGATTTCATTGCACTGATGTACAATTTCAGGCTTTTAGTGTTCGGTCAATACATTATCTATTTATTTCCAGTAATTTAAAGGGATTTTATTTTCAATATTGTACAGGAGCAATTACCTAATGATCTGGAGAGAGTTGATAAGCTATTTCAGAAAGCTGTGGAGGCTGGAATTAAAATACGGGTAGGTGCATCTTTTTGGACTTCCCCGTAGCATCAATTTTTTGGGCCAAAAGTTTTCATACGGTCAGTTATTAAAGAAGTAAAATGGTATCAGATCATGTTTTAATTGCCACTCCTCTTGTGAATTAATGCTTCTATCAGTACATTTATCTCGATGGATGATAATTAAAGGAATGAAATGAGTTGCACTTTCACTACAATATTAATATTTTCCAGCAGATTTATGGGAATTGGAAGAAACTGACTAGCAGAATTTTATATTCATCGGTTTGTCATGTTTGCTATCTAAAATTATATGAAAACGAGATCAAAATTGCTTCTCAAGCATAGTCTATAATGTGTCATATTTTAGGACATATATGCAAGACTAATGATAGAACCTAGAATTGTTAGAGAATATAATTAATATATGGTTAATATATTAGATTATTGTGTACTGAGTGTGTGGCGTGATATGCACTGCCTTGTTATTCTGTTACTGGTTTGTTTCACTCTTGCCATGCTGTATATTAGTCATGCTGGTGGTTACTGTATGTGGTCCCCTCATACTGTGCTGTATATATATTATTGCTGAGGAATGATAATTGCACCACTGTTATCTTTTGCATATTCAATACTGAATCCTTTCTTGGTATCAGAGCTGAGGGAACACCATGTCATCGTCTTCTACAGAGCAGTCTCCATCAGCCACCTCCACTGCTGCAGCACAGTCCTCAACCACCAAAAGCTACTCTCTCTTTCACTCATCGGGCCAAACATCTGCGATCAAACTCGACAGGACCAATTTTCTCATCTGGGAATCTGTAGTACTTCCCCTTATCGAAGGAAATAGGCTGGAATCTCACATCAATGGAGCTGGAATCACTCCGATACGGTACATCCCTGGAGATGCAGGGATGAACTCAAATCCTGCTTATGAAGAGTGGTTTTCCACTGATCGAATGCTTGTTGGTTGGCTTCGAAACACGATGTCTCAAGACATCGGAGCTCAGCTGCTGCACTGCCGAACCGCTCGTGATCTCTGGGTTGGTGCCAGAGAGTTAACCAGTGCCTCTATAAAGGCCCGCATCATGGTCTATAAGTCTGAGCTCCATTCTACTCGGAAGAATGGCATGAAGATGGAGGAATATCTCAGCAAAATGAAAAACATCTCTGACCAGCTCGCGCTTGCTGGAGCATCTATTTCTACCGACGAGCTAGTAATGCACACACTGAATGGGTTAGATGCGGATTACAATGCCATCGTTGTAAAGCTTCTGGATCAGAACAATCTCACGTGGATTGAAGCTCAAGCCTCTCTGCTATCATTTGAGAGTCGTCTTGAGCAACTTCAACAGTTCTCATCTCTGTCCATCCAACCCTCAGTTAATATAGCTCAGCGAGAAGCTTATGATGTTCGTCCTCGCAGAGCGACTGAGTCAAATCGTGCCCCCTGGCGCGGAAACAGAGCTTTCAGGGGCCATCGTGTGCGTGGTCGTCGAGGAAGCTACGGTGGAGGCAACTACTCCTATGGACGTTCCTCCGGAGGCCGTCCCTACTGTACGTTCTGTGATAGATTTGGTCATATCTCCAGCCAATGTTACCAGCGATCTGAGCAATTCTTCAAGACGCCTCCTCACTTTGGTCGAGATCATGCTGGAACTTCTGCTCATGCTCTCTATGCTGGTCCTCATACGGTGTCTGATTCAGCTTGGTACATGGATAGTGGTGCCAACTATCATGTAACTCCTGATATAAACCAGCTTGATCAGGTCTCGCCAATGGGTAAGTCGTTCTTGTCCACTTGTACAGGTGAACAGGTTAAGATCCATGCTGTAGGATCAAAATTCTTGCCTCATTCTAATCT
>JANTPZ010139352.1:0-11298 GCA_025593235.1 Vachellia pachyceras | reverse complement strand
TGCTTCATCGTCTTCAGCTTCATCGAAATCACCATCACCATCATCGTCTTCAACTTCATCGACTACCTCTGCCGCAAACAGCTTCATCATTGTCAGCTTCATCACGTCTTCATCGTCGAAACTGAAGACGACCTCTGCTGCAAATAGCTTCATCGCCGTCGTGGTCTCGCCGTCATGGTCTTGCCGATGGAGGGTGTTTCTGGAGATCGCTGCGATGGAGATCGTCGGCGGTGAGGTCAACAAGCTGAGGAGGGAGGGGCAAGCCTGAAATTCCATGGAATTTTGGGCAATTCCATGGGTTGGGGAATGGAAGCCAAATGTGCACTGTTCATGGAATTGATTTCCATATGGAAATCAATTCCATCAAACCAAACAGACATGGAGATGGAAATCAATTCCATTTCCATCTCCATGTGGGCCAATTCCACCCTACCAAACGGGCCCTTATTTTGGGGGGGGGGGGTTCAAATTAATCTGACAAATTTTGACTGAAATTGCATGTAATAAGTTGTCAAGTCTACGTAAACCACTTAGGAAAACCAGATAACCCACCTGCAACAGAAAATGGGGTTGTTCCTTCAATGAAATTTCTATAATTGGATGTCTATGATTAGAGTTAATAGTTTAACAGGATTCTTAATGATAATTTCCCCTTCTCTCTGAAAGCAGCTAACTCCAAATGCTGCTCTTAGCATGGGCCCTCTTAGTGGTCTCATAATACCGATCAATTGGCTTCATCCTCACCCCCACAGGTCTGCTATGGGATTGATGGGCACTGCTGGTTGCTCTTGTGTCGGTCTCCGGCATAGCCTGTTCCACTGAACTATCTCCTGCAACAGGCATGCGAATCAACACTCAGACAGAGGCAACAAACATTCCAAGAGAAACAACAGCAGAAAGAGGCAAGAAACAAGGTTGGTTGGGAAGTCTGTCTAACATGTTTGATAGCATCAACAAAAGTTCACGCCATGTCAATTTTTGTGCACACGAAACATGTTTCATAAAAAATCACCTGGGAGTCATCATGACTGTATCGGACGAGGAAGATGCACCTGCACTCTGTCTGGTCGTGAAGCTGCCTTTGGATTTTAATGACACGAGCATCACAATATACAGCGTAGTCTTCTCTTTCCTGTTCATAACCAGAAAGGCTTCAGAGATTCCTAATATTTAAAAGGACAAAAAATCCATCTTAGTTATGATGGAACTCTACTCATCTTGGTTTTAACTGTGTGGCCATAGGGAAAAGACACCACCAAAGTAAGAAATACTTCCTCCGGTCCTAATTATAAGAGTTAGTTCAGGAGTTACCGTGGTCCTAATTATAAAACCAAGTCTTTTTTGTTTCCCAAATTTATAATTTTCCCTCTAAACTATTCCTATTGATTGCATATATTAAAGGGATTGCCCATCAAGGAAGTAGCATCCAATGCAATTAATTAAAGGGGCACTATAAAGAAACCAACATACTTTTTTTTTACAAATAACTAACATAACTTATTTCTTTAACATCTACAAATTAGTTAACTAACTCCTATATTAAGGATCGGATATAGTAGAGAATCAACTGGTGCTACAATTATTAAAGGAATGATACCAGAGAATGTTACCTGGAAGCAAAGCACAATATCTCCTTCTTTCACCTTGTCACACTCGGTGGGTACTAATGGGATAGATCTCTCGCGCACCGACTCTTTCACATTCACCCACTCATCCTGAGTCTTACTGAATCCAGCATATCGTACACGTACTTCCTTCAATAGCATCACAAGATCCAAGGACTTCGATTAGCTTTCCCACTCACTTTTTATGTTGAGATATTTGGTTATGATTCCTTTGTTACGTTAACAAAACTGCTGGGAGAATCATATTAGATTTTTGAAGGATCAAACATGCAGGTACATGAGGTACCACCGATGTTTCACATTCATTACACTTGTAGATTAAAGCAGATCGACCCCACATTTCCTAAATATTCAGATATTGATTGCCTAGTTTTTCATGGCAGATTGGCAACGAAGTTGTGGATAAAGCGATTGAATCTTTTGCATGATAATATTTGCAATTTCAGTCAAGATAATCACCCAGAAAAAATAGATCACTCACTGTCTCGGGGCTCTATATTTGTTGATATTCTCAAGAATTTGACGGGTTATGTTGATTTTGATATGGACTCTTATAGACTACGTAAGAACAGAAACTAGAGCTCAAAACTCAGAAAACTCAAAAGAACGTACCAAAAGCCACAGGCATTCGAGGCGCGTCTCTTCTCACCACACTCAAAATACATAATACGACCTGCTTCCGTGAGGAGACCCCAACAACCGCTATATGCCAAAAAGCAACACATACAATCCCCGTTACCATCCTCTCCCAGACTAGGCCTATAGCAACTCTAATTCTTTGTTTCTTTCTCCTTAATGATAGGAATCTCAAGGTCAACGCTCTGATCATCAGAATTTCTTGCATCTTCCTAAGTTTTCTCTTATAGTTCATTGTAACAAAAGTGGTTCTATCAGAAACACTTGTTAGTAGGGAGAAATAGGTATACAAGGATGTTAGGCAGAAGATTTAACGTCTTTTAGATTGATCTGTTATATCTTGCAGCTCATTTTTTGTCTAGGGGTATGCCCTGTTGATGTAATTTTTTTCGAGAGTAGTGAGAAATACGATTATTTCATCTGTCTTCAACACCTATCTTTAAGCAATTTCTAAGTATAGCAATTGCCAGCACCTGGTATTTACCCCTTAAACTTTTAGAAGGTGGCATTTAACTTCTTGCCTCATGGGTCTGGTTGATAAATAGAGCGGAATGGAATGAAATGAAAAATGGAATAAAAAATGCCCATCACGGAAATTTACTGTTGGTAAAGCAAGGTAAGGAAAGAAAGACAATCGAGTTCAGGTTCCAGAGGAATTCAATTATGATTCAACATAATACCTGTAAATGGAAAATCAAATCCTAAATTGACAGAAAGACTTGTTCAATTGATGGTTATGGGAAAATCTTACAAGTTCACCGGTACTGTTGACAACTCTGTAGGAAACAAATGATTCAACATCATACCTGAAAATGGAAATTCAAAGAAACATGAGATACAGTTGCTTGCTGACTCTGGGCACATTTGGATGAGGGGAAGGGTTAGCAATGGAAGGATTCATTGAAACAGTTCCCATGTTCAGGCAAACACTATGGAAATGATAATGAAGGATTTTATATAAACCCTCTCAAATTCTCCAAAGTCTTTCCTCCTTTAGGTAATCTTTGAGGATAAAAGTTCACGAAACAAAGCAAAGGAAAGCTATTATTCAACTATCCCTTCCTTTCAATCTTATTACAGTTGGAAATGCCACAAAGAAAGATCAGATTTTCACATATACCTTCCATTTAAGTTCGAAATGAAATCAAAACAGCTCAAATCTAGATATGCAGCAATACAAGGCTTTTTCGACATGTAAAATACTCAACCAGAAGAAAATCCCTCACCATGCTGCATCCTTTGATGATCTAGCTTCAAATGCCAACTCTGAAATATCTGGAACTTTCTCATCTGATATTAAGAACAGAAAATAATTATTAGACCAAAATTTACATTGCCTGTCATTTCACTCGCATCACTATGCCAGACACTAGTTCAGTTTATTTAAAATTTACAGAAATCATAGAATCACAATTAGGCAGGGAGGTACCTAATAACTACAGTTGCCCTGGTAATATTTGATATTTCTGTTTAAGTGGCACCCCATCTAGTCCTAAATGTAGGAACTCATGAACCAATTTATACAGATTAAGGAAACTAGTTAAATTATTTATTTGAAAATAATGTGTTCTGATTTTCCAAAAATATTCCTCATTTTAATAATTTACATTGGAGTATTATTAACATAGCATATACCAAATACAAGAATCTAACTATAGGGGTAGTTAAGGGGAAAAATAATAAAGATGAGAGACAAAGGAGATCGAGATCTTACATTTAGTACCAAAACAAATCCCACAACTAGCTCCTACATTTATGATCAAAGATAGCATATTAGAAGCAAAAATCAATTCAATATGATATAAAATGAAAAACATGTTCCTATTAATATGAAAAGGAAATGAAGATGCATCGTGCTATAAATGCCGTCTCAAGGTTATTTAGATGAAGAGGCTGCAATCGGGAATTTTGCACTGCATGCCTCATGAGAAAGACAGGCTCTTAATTCTAAATCAAACCTTTCATTTTCCTCCATCCTCATCAATCCAAACATAATCTAAGAGATAGGTGAATTTAATTGATAACCACATTCTAATGATAAAAGTTCATTCTGATGATAAAAGTTCATATAAGATGAATGGTACAGACTGGCAGGTTGAAACTGTTCACACATACAGCTCCTCCGGGTCTTTGCTTCTTGACCAATCCTCTTCACGGTTTAAGTGCTTTACTTTTTAGGGACACTATAAGGGTCACTATCACTGGTTTTATTTTGGGGTAATTTCTTGGGCCCCATTACCTTGTCTGAACAAAACAGAACAATTTCCATTCACAAACTCATTTTCCTTTTCTGCATTGGAGCCATTTAATATGTTAGAAAGATTGAAAAAAAAAAACCTTTTGGATTTGGATAGGTTTCAGGTTCATCGGTAACAGTAGATGCATCAGAAGAACCAACAACTTTCGCCGAGTTGGCCAGTGAAGGGACCTCATCTTCGGACTCTTCCTGTCTGTTCCTAAACCAATCTTGCACCTGAAACTCAGGAAAAAGAAAAGAGAGAGAATTAAAACATGTTACGAACAAAACCCAAAAAAGGTCAGAAACAATGACAACCTGTTCCCAAGTTATAGGATCTTTTCCAGCACGAACCGATGAGGAACTGCCAAAAAAAAATGTAAACCAAATCATAAAAGAGGATGGTGAGCACTAAACAAAATCATCATCTTTGAGGAAAGTTGAACTTAAACAAATGACTTAGTTCACCTAAAACTGCTTGCAAGCCCTTGACAGAATTCCAGAGACACAGATTTTTCTCCCATGTCCTTATATATATTCTCCAATTGCACCATCTATGAATTGGAAGGCAGTATGAGCTAAGCCAATATATACACACACAAATGCGATTAACTACAAGCCATTCTGATATAGAGACATGAGAAATTTGAGATATATAAGCTTTTAACTAACAGAATAGACAAAAACCCAGAAGGTACAGGAGTATATAAAAGAGGTGGAATGACTGTGTGTGTGTGTGTGTGTGTGTGTGTGTGTGTAGAACACGTATGTTCATAGTAAAATGGGTTCTTTTTTTAGTAACCCTTATTTACTGATTCATTCACAGTTGAACAGAAATTTACCTCAGCTAAGAAAAATTCAGAGTCCGAAGAATCTTTCGGGCCAAGGTCCTCCATCGTCGCTGCAAAGAGGCCACAATATATTCTTAGTTGAAAGAGAAAATGTTTAGAGGAGAGAGAAAATGAGTAAGTTTGGTTGCTAGATTACCTGATTCTGGATGGAGACCTTGATGATGAAATGATATGAATGAATGACTGAACTGAATCCTGTTCTTTCGTCCTCAGGTACTTCTTCAAGAGGGAACCCGACAAAACCAGGAAAGTACTTCTGAGAAGAACAAGATAGCTTTTTTTCTTCTTGGGTATAACAGTAAATCTAGAGGAAGGAGATTGCCTTTGATTTTTTTTTTTTCTTTTTCACTCCTAACGTCATCGTAAATTTTTGAGTGGGGTTGACTCAATCTTTATCATTATTTTTTTTCGATTAAGTATAATATAAACATCCCAATAAAAATATTTTAAATATGCATATAATATTTCCCAAATTTCTTTGAATTATTTTTATAATTCATTATAATTATATTTATTATAAAAAATTATAAAAAATTTACGAGATACATAACCCATAATAAAAAATATTTAAAACATTTTTATTAGATATAATATAGATTATATAAAATTTTGGAGAGTATGCAGCTAGTTATATATTCTGGATGGGGTCATTTTTTTACTGCAAAACTAAAAAAAATTTACATTCTTAATATCAATAAATTGCATGTCTGAGAATAACTTATTCTTAACAGTGCACGTAAGTCAAGATAAAATCATCTTAAAATCTGTAAAAACCATCTCGAAGTTCATAAAAACCATCTCAAAATCCTTAAATTATTTCAAAATTTATAAAATTATCTTGAAAGCCGTAACTCCTTTCTTCCCACGAATTTACTAAACACACACAGAAAAAGTACTAGATGAGGGATTGTATAAGGAGAATACTAAAGCAATAAAATAATAGTAAAGGAATTAAGGAAATGGAAAATAAGAAAATATCCCATATAGATAGATAGATAGATATTATTCGCATTATTCCCCTCCAAAATTTGGATTTCACAGCACTTAAATTTTGCAACCCCTCATACAATATTAAAGTAATTATATTTATAATTCAATGTATATTTGTTGTTTAATTTTAAATATGTAAAATATTTTTTGATAGAAGGGAAAAAGATCTATTGATGTGAAATATGTAATATTTTAAAATGCTTGAAATATTAATGTCAATTCCAATTATTACTTACGGTAAACAAAATTGCGTCCCCGTGTGTTTCCGATGTAAAACAAATATGCTTTTAAATTTTTCTAGCATCGACTGAAAAGGGGTGCAATAGAATTTTTCTTGACAAAAATACACGCTATCTTTAATTATATATATAAAGATTTTAATTTAAATTCTTAATAGTATAAAGTGTTTTTTTTCAATCTTTTAACCTCAATATCATTAACCTCATTAATAAAAAAAAGTGTTGACAATGAATTCTAATTTTTTTAGTGAGCATAGTATCCTTATACTATATCCCTACATTAAATATGGGTATCTCCCAGACAGAAATTTAAATATTAGTTCACTATATTGTAAGGTGCTAATATATTTAGTTAGACCAAATTCTTGTTGGTGCATTGAATTCTGTTATGGTGGGGTGTGGATATGTGAGAATTCTAATATTTTTTTTGGTATAAAAATTTTTAAAAACAGGTTGGACTTACCGACGATTTAAGGCTGAGTGAAATCTCATTTCCTTCCAAATTACATCAATATTAGGAGAGCGAACCTTCAGTTATCCTCACATGCTTATCTAAACACATAAAATTAAAATGTCTTTCAAATATCGAAACCATAGTTCGAACTCCTCCTATATAGTAAGAAGTTCAAACCCCTTGCTACACGACCCAAGCTAGACATGATGCATGTTTGGGAATCTATTGGAAGATTAATTTTACTCAAACTGAAGTAAGTATGTGAAAAGAGTTTTATCTCGATTTATGTGTAAACATGCTCCAAAATGAGCAAATGATGTGGTTTCTATCGTTAGCTTACCAGTAGGACAAGTCATTCCTCACAATGCAGACAACCCAATCTTCATTGGTGAATTTAAATTTCTCAAATATAATTTTCTATGGTCTTCATGATTCGTTTCACAGGCTTGAACCGATCTTTTAGAGCCCCAAAGTGCAATTTCTTCTTGGGCCTTAAACCTTATATTGAACTTATTGGACCTCAAAGAAACACTTAACACATGCCTAAGATAAAAAATGGCCCAGATATTTTAGCCCAAAAAAATAATAGCAAACCAAACAAAAAGGCCCGTTTGGTTTGATGGAATTTGGAGGCATGGATATGGAAATGGAATTGATTTCCATATCCATGCATGTTTGGTATGATGGAATTGGCTTCCACATGGAAGCCAATTCTATCAAACTCATGGATTTTCATTTCCACATGAAAAGCTTGGATTTCCAATTCCATGTTGATAATTTGATCTAAAAATTTTTCTAAACATTTTTTAATTTGATTTAGGTAGTTTTAAAAGTTAAAAAAAGATTTTTTAATTTAGAAGAGCTTTTAGGTCTTTTCATCTAAAAATCATACCTCATTTCTAGGACATACCAAACATACTTTTAAACCTCACATCCATATCCATTTCCACATCCACATTCATATCCATATCCATCAAAATGAATTCTACGTACCAAACGAGCCAAGGAGATTTTATCTCCTCTTTTAAATTTCACAATTATTTTAATTAATTATTTCGTGGTTAATAAATGTTAGTTCAATTGATAAGAAGTTAGTTTACAACTTATAAGATTATAAGTTCATATTTTATTATCGAGGTGAATACTTTATTGATGGACAGATTTATAAACACATTTGTAAATGCTCTATGAGCCAAGGGAGATATGTCTGTATGTCATGATTATCTGAACTTGTAATAACTGAATATTGGTGTGTTTGGAAATTCCATTAGGAGAAATAAGTTTACAGATTTTGAGGTATTTTACGGATTTCAAGATGATTTTACAGATTTCAAGATGGTTTTTACAAATTTTGAAATGGTTTTTTCTTGGTTTACGTGTACTGTTAGGAAACGGTGTTCCCCAGACAAGCATATGTGACTTTAGATTTATCTGAATTTTAAAATTTGAGATGACTGCAAGTAACTGGTTTTAGAATTCCACTTAAATTTTAACACGTTTAATTTTCATTTCAAGGTAATTATCGTCAAAATATTTATACTTCGATAAAATTTCGCTAAAGTCATTCTAATTGGTTTTAAAACAATAGAATAAAGAGTGCACTGAGGAAAAAAAAAGACATTTTACCGTTGTTATTAGGAATTAGGAAGTTAAAATAAAATTAAAAAAAATTAATGGTGTATATGGCTAATCTCTTATGATGAATAATTTTTGAACAAAACACCTGGATTAATTTCTTTTATAATTGCATGTCATTCTATCAATTTCAAATTCATTCAAGCATACTGACAAGTCACAAACCCTTAAACACCACAAAAGAAAGCAAGTTAAAAAAAGTGAACTTTCTAAACGAAACAGTTAGTTGAATAATGAGTATTCGTGCTTACACAAAATACGAGTGATTGAAGTTGCATGGACACAAGCAGCAAAATCGTATTCAAAGGTACATTTAATACCATATGATAAAAAAGACTTATATATTTGTATAGAAATAACGGAATGCTATTATAATCAATTGCAACTTTCAAACATATAATAGTAGGCTTGTTTGATTAACCAAAATCCATTCATACGCTTACCAAAACAAAATTCCTTTCACATATTTACCTTAAAATCTGTGTCCGTTTTCCCAACGAGCTATCCAAACAAGCTCAGTGAATCAATAGTTTAAGTTAAAGTATACATTAAATCATTTAAATTTACTATAAATTTCGTTGACTTTTACTCCATTTATCTCTATATAATTAGTTTCTTTCAACTGAAAATATTGTTTGAATAAATTTAAACACTAATTCTATTATAAAATGTTGATAAAATATGCTTAATTTCAGTGAAACTGTGAGAATGACTTATGAAAGGGATCATGTAAGTGGTTGAATGAACATTTGTAAACTAAATCATAAGGCATGACCTTTACATTTTGATCCTTATGAATACTTTTTTTTAAATAGAAAATAATAAGGTTTCATAAAAATTTAGAAAATTAATAAGAATGACTTTTTTCTTTTTAATTAAAGGGGTGTTCACAAAAGAGTGGATGTTACCAATGAGATTAAACCAAGCCTACAAAAAAGATAGTTTCCATGCTACAAGGCTATATGGTATTTTTTTTTTTGGGTTGGCAAGCTATTACTTGCAGGCACATCATGGGCACCTTTCATGCCACTGCATGATGGCAATATAGTTATGACATTGTTACGAAAGAAGAGGGATCACTATAAAGTCTCAGAAGAGAGACTTAGTTATAAAAAAAGTTCAATAACAATTGAGAATCAGATAAGTCTGAATACAAAAAATATATGTTTAATCTCTTTACCTTTCATTATTCAAACAGTTCAATAATTAAACAACTTTTTTAAATCCTCGTCTGTATAACAGTAATTCTTCGATGAAAGAGTGGAGATTGGGACGGCGAACGTGGCGAAATAAACCTGAAATATGGTTTTCTTGAAAGCCACGACATTAATTGTGGGAAAGATCGATGGATGATCGCCTGCCATCGCTGTCAGTTATCTCAGTCAGAATCTACAAATTTGTAGTAACTCCTTCTTAATTTTCTGCGCGCACATGCAGTTCTTCCTTCCATCTAATAAATAATCATCATCATGATGCAACGCCATCTTCTACTTCTGTCCTCTACGTAAATGTAGATTTCCTTTCAGGTTTCTGCAGATAAAGCTAGCTTCCAGATTTATGATCTTCTAACTATCTCTTGTTCAAACTTCAATGAATTGTCAGAACTAACATGTCATTATAAATCTCCTCAAATTGTGAGCAAAATTCTCATCTTCGCGTTACTTGTAATTAAGTTAACCGTTTCCAAAGGGAGAGAAATTTTGACCTATAGCTAGATGCTGATATATATTAAATAATATCATATGGACACCAATATAGTAATGTACCCGTTTGGGAACGTGGTAGAGAAGTACTTTTACACAAGTTGATGTAAATATATGATGGAGATTATCTCGTTTTATGGAAAAATACTGTAAACGTACGTTTAGTTTTTCCAAACGCTTTGGCAAACCAGCCGAATGTATAAATGTGTTGAAAAAGGAACCATATTATCTCATTTATAGAATACTGAGTCAGATATTGTGATTGCACAACCAACTAGAAGGATATGGGAACTGGTAACCTTGTAGCGATATTTGATGGTGGATGTATTGCAATATGCCATTATGCACTTGTGTAGCCATATTTAGGTCTAAATCGTCATACTGTGTTCCACCCTGACGCACCTGAAGAGAAAAGCAACCAAAAGTCATTATTTCGATTTTGAAGCCAGCTGTAGAAAACGTCATACAAAGCGTGAATATTGGGGTTAAAAGTTGCTTTTGACCCATGGTAACTCAATTTAGGCCCTCCAAACTGATGAAGTTAACAGTAAAGTATTTTAGAAAGAAAGAGATTTTGGAAGGAATTATTGTCCTCAAATGGAAATCAACGTGGCTATTAAATAGCCATACATAGCAAAACAGAAATAACAATAAATAAGGAGTTAACAGAAAGCACGATGAGTGAGGAGTTTAATGCTAACAGATTTCTAACAAGCAAGTCCTATTCTAAAGGAAAAGAGTCCCGAATACATTGGGATTTTATTTGACTAATTCCTAACAATTCCTCCCTTAAACTAAATTCTTCAACACAAAGAACTTAGTTTATATCACTCTCCGCACATACTCCAAGCATTGCGCGCAGCTTCAAGAAAACATCAAGCTTCAGAGGCTTTGTCATTATATCAGCAATCTGTTCAGTGGTGTTGCAA